>VZTL01007406.1:0-18873 GCA_013400535.1 Scopus umbretta
ACCTCTTGGGTCCAGATAGTTTATATTTCCATGGTTATGCAATACTAGTAGTAAATACAAAACCAAACAAAACAGAATATCTTAGGAAAAAAACCAGCTCCTTTTATCAGAGCCTTTTTCTCTAAACAGTGTATTTGACTTTTTTTTTTTCCCAATCAGACTGCAAATACCGTATTATGTTTATTCAACAGTACTCCCATCAGCATGCCAACCAGCACAACTATTTGACTAGGGACACAGCAAACGTACAATGTCTGCCAAACTTTACTCCCTTAAGGCATTAGGGGCTCTCTTGAAAGCAGTTGTGCTTTGAACTTCCCTGACTGCTGTGGGTTCTGTCTGATTAATCGATATTTTACATAACACTAGCAACCATCACCACAGCGAAAGAAAATAAAACAAGTAATTTACAAATGCAGAAGGCACCTTCTTCCCACATTGCCCGTTTCATATGAACACAGCCAAATTACTCCATTCTGTGCAAACAGCGATTGAGCTAGGACAGCCACTGGAGCTTGGTCTGCTACAACTGCCACATCTTGTTCTCCAAGTCTTCACTTTAAGAAGCAAACAAACACAGACTTAGTCCTAATTTTTTATGGGGGCAGAGGGATTCCTAAGGTTGAATGAGACCTACCCGCAAAGGCAACCTGGCCTTTATGAGCACCCTGGAGACTAACAGCATTATCAGCACTCCTGCAGGGAGATAGATGTGTGGAACAGCTTGTCTGTCTGCATGCTGAGCCAGGCAAGCAGCAGCCAGCTCTACTCCAAATCCTGCAGAGATGCTTAGAGCGTCCTGTAGATGCTCTCCATGGGTGCATCCCTGGGACGGTCTGCACAAATGCCAGGACATCAGTTGTGCATCTGTTTGCAACATGCTCACCTTGTGTTTACTGGTTTCATTTCACTACTGCAAAACCTGAAGTAACACTCAATACAATACATTTCTTGTCCTACACTTCAGTGTACACCTCTGCACACTGCTTATAAAGATATCTGACACCCACAGACAACTGCCACCCATGTGCAGCACACTAGAGATCTCCACAGCTGAAAGCATGCCATGCGCCAACTTGAATAAAGCACTAAGGCTTGTTTCTAGTGGCTATAATAATTCACACCTTCTGTATCAGACACAGAAGACTACCTGAAATACATTCATGCCAGTGGGCTACACATGCAAATTACACCTTGATGAGCAAAGAGATTAAGCCTACAGCAGTTGTGGGGTTTTTATACTCATACACAACCTTTATCTCGCTGCATTTATGAAGATCCAGACAAATTCATCAGTGCTGTTAATACACTAGAAAGATGAATGTATGCATTGTAGTAGGGGAAAAACAGACACTTTGCTGATTCTCGTCAAATTAATGGGTGAACCCTGGATCAAGTAAAGCTGCCAGTTATACTGGCATGAAATCAAAGAAGAATCAGGCTTGATGCATAGAAATATAACACATTAAATTTAAGATAACAAGTTCTGTCTTTAAAAATTTGTTGATAGCTTCCTTAATTTAAAAACTCACCTATACTGTGTTGTAACAAAACAGCAGCTTGCACATCAGTAATGCTGAAAACAGCTTACAGATTTGGGTAAGAAAATTCCTACTTGGATGCCATTCTCCTCATCATGTCCAGCTGAGCAGAGCTGGAAAGTAGCTCTGCAAATGAAATGCAAGGAAGTGAATCAATTCATCTCAGCAAATATAAAAATACAACACTATTACATTGGTCAGATTTCCCCCCATATACAACAAGCAATACATTCTATTTCCAATCTAGAGGATTTATTTCCAATTATGGAAGACAAAATGAAAAAATACAGCTCCTGACATTGCAAGCAGCTCTATGCAGACAGACCACTGTGTCTGCATGAGTCTCCTGCCAGAATTACAGTCAAAAAGTCTGACAGAAAGAGGAAAACCAGCTTCGACTTATTCTCAGTCTGAGCTGGGATGCCTGGGAGAAGACCATCTCAAAAGACAGCCCTGTAAATTCACCTAGGTTTAGATCTGCAGCAAAACAAAAACACCCCACACAAAAACACAGCCCCTCCCCACTCCCCCAAAGACAGAGATTTTCTTTTGCTCCCCTTTCTACACGCACCACATTTTCAGACAGATATAAGAATTAATTGCTGGTCCAATTCATTGCTGTACATCACTGAGTGCTTTCATCATTTATAACCAATTGTAGAAAGAAAACATCCTTGTTTGCTTCTTATGGCACCTACTGTAGCCAAAAATCAATTCCTCTTGATCCCAGCAGCCAGTCAGTGTGTGATCTAAAGCTCCAAAGAGCTTAACCATTCTTGCTTTGTAAGTTCAGTGAGAGACACTAAAATATTGAAACTTCTTTATTCTGTCTATCATTTAGTACCATTCAATACCATGGGACCATCTAAGTGTCGTTATTGTATTAAAAGATGGCATCAGCATTTTTCCATGTAGCGATGTCCCATCACTAAGAGCTTACCATTCATCCCCAACTGAGCAGCAAACCGGATGCTTGACCGTGACTGTCCAAGATTCAGTCTCCCCCTTACAGTTTGGCATCTTCTGAACTACAAGGGAGATTGATGCTTAAAACAAAACCAGAAAACCTCCATCCAAACTTCAGAAGTACAGTTAGGAAGTCTCAGCAGATAGTGAAGTTTTGAGAAGCAAAACCCAATCTAACCCTAAACTTTATGAAAGTAAGAGGCCGCTGGAGTTGGGTGAGCTCTACATGCAGAGACGGTCCTGGACTTCACAAGCATTGCAACATCCCACGACACGCACCAACATACAGCACTAACCTCGCATCTGTGGGGAGATGCACAAGTGCACACACGCCAAACTGGCCAGGCAGGAGCTAGCTTGGCTCTGAAAATTATCGAGATGCATTCAGGGAGGCTGCACCCAAGCCTAACAGCAGCAGGCTAGAGCTACTGGTGCTTTCCTTGGACAGTCTGCACAGATGCCAAGGAATCTGCTGCTGTTACTGAAGAGTCAGGTCTTTAGCAACTAGAAAGCACAGGAAGCAATGCTAGCTTGATTTAGATTGCTTCAATATTTAATCAGTACCGATTGGCCTTAAAAGTTTCATAGATAGATAGCCAGAATCTGAAAGCTTTGGATTTCAAGATCCGGATGCAGCTGGGGGATTGGGAAGTATTGGTACATTCTCTTTCTTCATACTACCAGCTGTTAAATTTGAGCATTCCTTGCCACTCACACACAACACATTTCTACTCATCCCTCCCCACTGTACAACTGGATCAAAGATGACTTACCTGAATTATCCCACAATTGTAATGGGGAATCTCTCTGTTCTGTATGTGCATTTTGCAGTGTGACTTCAAGTTTCAATAGATTTCTCTGTAATGCCCGTGTCAGCTGATAAATGATTGAGTGCTTGGGGGAGAGGCAGTGGCATGAAGAGGGAGACTTACTGCTTTAATACTGGGGTTGTGTCTCGAGGCTTATATTGTCTGAAAGAGCTTTCATTTTGGCAATATGAACAAAGTTAAAACACTACCTTGCCACATTTTTCAGTGGCCAGAACTAACAGAGCAGATGAAGTCACAGCAATACAAAGCACCTCTGCAGTGGTAAAAGTGAAACTGTATTATTCACTTCATAGCTCTACCAGTAAAATGGGGTAAACCAGCCCCTAATCTGCCCTTGGGTAAAAGGCAGGGAAGTGATACTGAGAAGTCTCCAGTTGGATCTAATAGGTCCCCAGTGGAAGTCATCTGAGTCTTATCTTTAATTCAGTTGAACCATAAAATGGGATGAAAGCAGACCTGAGCAGAAGACAGGTTCTGTATCTAAGCTGCCTGTTACGAAGTTCTGTTACAAAATTTCAATATCAATTTGTGTGTCAATACTTTACAAAATAAAAGGAGCTAGAAGGAGGCAAAAAATGCAACTCAATTGGGATCAGAGAAAAACAGCTGCTTGAAAAGAGATATTCTTCACTCATTCATTTTGTTAAAAGATGTTATTTAAACATCTTTGCTAAAGATGTTTAAAAAGTTTAATATTTCAAAAATCAGGTTCAGGTATATCATTATCAGTAGCTTTACACTGATTAAAATCCTACTAATACTAGGAAAGGAAAATAATTTTACACAACTTTCATAATGTCCTTGCATGAATCTACTCAAGGTCTGGAGTTCATGGTCTTGCTTATATGTGTATGTCCTCAGGTATCATTGTCTTGTTGGGGATCCAGTGGCAAGTCACACGGTCTAATAGGTCCCAGGTGCTCTCCCATGCAGGTTAGATCTTGGATAGATCTTGCAGGTTAAGTCTTGGCAGGTTAGATCAAGGATATTGTGTATCTCCTCCCATCTAAAAGGTAGAGTTGGCGGGTTTTGATGAAAGCTCAATAGTAGCTTCCCTGCCTGCTGCCCTTACACCATCCGCTAAGTGATCTTATTTTCAATGGTGCCTAAGTGATGTCAACTTTGCATGAAGAATTTAAATTAAATGAAGCTGTCTAGCCCAGAATTTTTAATAACATTACTTTAGAGCTCCAAAATAAGGACTTAAGTCTAGAAAAGTATTTAAAAACACCCCCAATGGCACAGCATTTCAAAAGAACAAAATCTGAAAGCAGTACTCGAGACACTTACGGAAGAATACCCTTTCCCCAGTTACCCCTTTGAGGCAATACCTGGTGCTGCTCCAATGAAGACTACTGCTTTGTTGACAAATTACCTATGTATTGTACAACCCACATTAAGTTTTTCACTTTTTGTTCATACTGTTGAAAAGAAAATCTCTTCTGATGCACACAAATGTGAAGCAGAAGAATAAACTAGTACAAACTTTGTCAATAAATACATGCTTTGAAAAATGGCTTCCTAGTTTATAGCAGATTTATAGTTCTTATCTCAAGTTTCCAAAGTTCATCTGAATCTCCAATACAGGGAATTTCAATGTATCAGTAAATCTTTTAAGCCATGAAGAAAACTCACTCAAAGAAGCAATGTCCCTTATCAGTGGAAGAAGTGATAAATCTGAAATAATATATAATTCATGATGACACATATCAAGACATTACAGCCAACACTGACACAAGACCTATTTATGGCATTGCTTTGCTAAGTGTATTCCCTACAGAACCATCTCCTCTCTTATTCTGAACCAAACACCTGCTTTGATAATGCACATCTCTTCTGAGCTGGGGAAAAAGGCAAATCTAATTCAGCAACCATTTCTCATGATAGAAAAACAGTGGCCCTCAGCCAGCAACATATAAAAATAAATGAAAATTTAAGTGCAGATCAAAAAGAAATGTGACACAGTATGGCTACTTTAAAAAATTTATGACCTCAGACATCAAGCTACCTATTGTCTAAAACATGCTAATATGAACGTTAAACTTTCCTTGGCTAGGGAACAAAGTTTTAGTTTGGTTCCTTCACAACAGCTTCCTCAGTCTTCATCGTTTAATACATACATGGATTCACGAGCTCTGAAGAAATGAAGAGTCTTCTCTAATCTTTCTAATAAGGTCCAGGCACTTAAAAGGTCACAGACTTCCTGTTCAGGGGGCATTTACGTTGCCATCCTGAAATTCAGAATCTGGAAATACTCTGCAAATATTAACTAGAACTTGCAACACCCTTGGGAGCAAGGCCACTACCAGACAAATTTGAGAAGTGCATTAAATTTAGTGACTGCAGGTGACATGACTGGCATAACATATCACATGAGTCAGTATCACAGTCCTTGAATAGTAAAAATAGCTTTTGAATAGTTAAAATATCACTCAACAAAACTACCAGGGATAATGTAGAGTTTTAAAAAAATCATAGGTATATATTTGGAAAAAAAAGATAAACTATTTCCCTGCCAAGGCCATTACTGCAGTTCACATTTGAATTAAAAATCATAAAAGTCATAAAAAACCCCAAAGTAGCTTTGCTTGCACAAATGTTTCCTGAAGAACCCTGCAGAATAGACACCATCTTCTCAAGACAAAGAACAGGGAAGTATATATTCCCCTAATCCTGCCCACACCATCAAACCTTGCCTCAGACATTAGCCAAACAACATAGCTACAATGGCTGGCACATCAAAGTTAAGCTAAGAAGAAACGAAAAGTTGGCACAGATGTTGCACAGGAGTTTCCCACTATTTCACCAATGATGTTATTTCCTCTCAACTTTTTAGGTGAGTCGTACAGAATAATATCATTTCAAATGTCAGTATATTTGGTCTGAATAGAGAAAATTATTCCAAGCCTGGCTGTGGTGCAATTGAAGCAGCACTGTGCTCTGAACCCGCTGAACAGCAGCAGATGCGCTACTCACAAAGCCTGTTCAGACCAACCTGTGAGATACCAGGACATTAGAAGAACAGACAGGGCATTTACAGACTGGACAGGATTACATTTTAATGAAATAGTTTCCAGTGTATTTTTTTAAGGGACAAAGAAAGGTACCAGCGTAGGCGTAAGCTGATGGAACAAAGAAACAGACATGCAGACTAGAAAGGTTTACAGAGAAGTCACACAAAAAGAAGAATAAAACTGATAATATACATTCTTGTGTAAACACCACAGTAGTTATACTGAAGTGGTTCAGCAGGAAGCACTACAGTGTCTACAAACAGGAGTGAAACAATAATTTTACGCATACATACATTTTATATATACATATACACAGACATATGTATATACACACACTTGGCAGTTTAGTAAAGGGCTGATTGAATCTGGCAATTCTGAATCTGATGATTCTCATCCCTGCCCCACCACCCGATCACAAGAAAATAACAAAACATAAGATGATTCCCCAAAGACACGCTGCAAACGCAAGCAGTCCAGCAATTCAGCATGCCTCGTTCTGCGTCAGACTGCCACTGTGCAGGTGAGTTTTCACCTATCTTCTTCCTGAAGGCATATGTAGAACAGTTTAATTCAGAAATCTGCATGCACTGAGCATTTATGTTCCCCAGTGCCCTAGGCTGCCTTGATTGCCATTTGCAGCAAGGAATCAAAAGCTCTGTGACATCCACTGAAATCCAGTCCAGTTTCCCCTTAAGCTTAGTGAAAACCTGGTCATTTCTAGCAGGCTCTTGTGAAACATCTATTCTTTGTCATCCTAATAGATCAACCTACAGTTTTGGGGACACCTAGAGAAAAACCTCAGCACAAAGTTTTGGTCACAGTATGGAAAACCAAAACATAATATATGCATGTGTGCTGGTTTTGGTTGGGATAGAGTTAATTTTCTCCATAGTAGCTGGTATGGAGCTATGTTTTGGATTTGTGCTGAAAACAGTGTTGGTAATACAGAGATGTTTTGGTTGCTGCTGAGCAGTGCTTACACGGAGTCAAGGCCTTTTCTGCTTCTCACCCCACCCCACCAGCGAGCAGGCTGGGGGTGCACAAGAAGTTGGGAGGGGACACAGCCCGGACAGCTGACCCCAACTGTCCAAAGGGATATTCCACACCATATGACAACATGCTCAGCATAGAAAGCTGGGGGAAGAAGGAGGAAGGAGGATGTTTGGAGTAATGGTCTTCCCAAGTAACCGTTACGCGTGATGGAGTCCTGCTTCCCTGGAGATGACTGAATGCCTGCCTGCAGATGGGAAGTAGTGAATGAATTCCTTGGCTTACTTTGCTTGCGTGCACAGCTTTTCCTTTACCTGTTAAACTGGCTTTATCTCAACCCATGAGTTTTCTCACTTTTACCCTTCTGATTGTCTCTCCCATCCCACCGGGGGAGAGTGAGTGAGCAGCGGTGTGGGGCTGTAGTTGCTGGCTGGGGATAAACCACAACAGCATGTCACTACAGTAAGAAACAGCCTGCACCTTGTTAGAGCAACATAACCAGACAACCCCATCCTCCTGTTTGATATTACAAAATGAAGCTAGACATGAAGGGTGCTTACCAGACAAGATGGATGTTCTGACATTCAGTCGCGTACTCAGGTTTGAGCCTCTGCTCCATCAAGAGGTCAGGTGGCTGAGACTGAGGCCAAGGCACTGCTCAGACCATGTACTGGAGGGTTTTCACCCAAGTGTCTCTACAGAAAGCTTTGACTAGTCAAAGCAACCTTCCACCTGGGGCCACCAGACCTTGGCTCCCTAGTTTGTTACTCGCCTGCAGACAGTCTAGGTCTGGCAGTTTCAATCACCAGCTGCTTTCCTGCATTTAAATTCAGTATTAATTGGCATACCTAAACAAGAGACAGCTATTAGGTGATCCAAACTTGGCCCTTAACCAGTCAAGTGATCCTGTTTTCCATCTTTATAATGGCCTTACAGACAAATAGTAAAAACAGTCCATTAGTAAGTGTACATCATTTAGATTCTGTGATAATGGAGGTTGCATAATAAAGCTAAGATAAGAAGAGGCTAAGAGATATGGCAGCAATGAAACTGTCTACCTCATTCAGAAAGAGAAAAATCTCTCAGCTAAGTGTATCGGATAACTCTCACTAAAACAAAAACATTTTCTGGTGCAATTTTAACAGCAGATTACAACTCATCCCATCCTATCCCATTCCCAGGTGCTCACAGTTTTAAACTGGCACAAAATGACCTGTATCAGTATAACCCATTCTACTTCTGTCCATGAGACATGAATAAAGGGGAACCTTAAAGTGCAAAACCAAAAATCAGGCCAGTAAAACTTGTGTAAACCAGCACATAGCCAACCTTAGAGGGGAAGGAAAGGAACCTCCCGCATCTCCAGCTAATCTCAGTGTGTTCCTGGAGAAATTTACCTTACCATCTTCTTCCTTAGTCAGCTGAACAATAAAGGAAAATAAAGTTGCTCCTGAATGAAATGTATTCTGTATTCAAGCTGCTTTATATCATAGTAGGAATTTTAAATATGAAACTATGCATCAGCATATTACAGAGTAAAAGGAGTTAGAAAATGAGGAAGAAATATTCATCTGGCATCTACAGGAACAGAGGATCAAGTGACAGATGGAAAAGGGAATCAACTCCAAATGCTGGATAACCTTGTCTGTCACTAGCCTCAGAATCACAACCTGCAATTAGAGGGTTCCGAACAGCAAAAAAAAATAAAAAATTGCACTAACAAATACAGTTTCAATGGCAGCAATAATTTCAAGACAAGGACAACATCTAATTTCAGTGATTCTGTTCCCTGGATGCATTATTCTATTCCCTCCCTCTCTCTTCTTACAGAATAAACGGAGTCCAGATAATCACCCCATAAATTACTCTTGTTCTTGAGAGAAAAAAATAGCAACTATCTCTTGACTTCCAGCAACAGAGGACTGACTTCTTACATACGTGGGTGTGTCTAGTTTATTCAGCATGCATTCATGGATTGCAACTTTGGAGATCTTTACTTTATAAACCAGATAAATATCATAAAGAATGATTACTTAATGTCTTGCTTTTTAACAGCACTTTCCTTTTAAGGTTATGATAACAAATTACCTTTCCAGAATGTCCAAGGAAAACTGGGAAGTGCTGAGAAAGACATTTCTGAGAGCTCTCATCACTGTGTTTATAACTGAAAGATCATCCTTTCATGCAAAGTGTCAGGTAGGAAAAGCTTGATGATGCACCACATGAAGTGTTGTCCATTAGTGTTTTTAAAAATTCAGATAGGTTTTGTAAAACAATAACATTACTGAGTTTCAGACTGGATGTTTTAAGGACTTTGTCAAGAGATAGCATTCTGTGTCTCTTCTCTCTCAAAAAAAAAAAAAAAGAAAAAAGAAAAAAACAAAAACAAACCCACATAGAAATCTCAGAATAATTTGGTTAAAATGAAAGAACATCACCACTGAAATCGCTATGACAGATTTGAAATAAAATGTTCTAAACCAGCTTAATTTTCAGCAAACATTGTGCAGATGCTGCATAGATGACACATTTGTTACACCATGATAAAAATGATAAAAGGCCCACAATGGAGGTATTCAAACAAGCAATAACAAGAGATCACCTTCACTAAAGACTAGGAGACATTTTTCTTTTTTGGACAGTTATTTACATGCAAGGGAATGAACTGAGAACTAAACTGATATGAAATAGTTTTAAGTTTTGAGATAAGTACCACACTAAACAGTGCAAAGACATTCAAGCCATTTTCCTATAGCTTCACTAATGTGGGATGCTTCTCTCTTTCTTATTGACTCGCTTGTCCCTCTGATATAACAGAGCCACAATAATTCACGCTAACGACTGGGAGGCCGATCGCAAATTACCAGACCTTGCAAATTAGCAAGTAAGCAAACAAACACTATTAAAAGGCCCAGTCAAGGGTATCACAGCACATCATTTACTTTGTTCATTTATTTTTCAAAAGTGTAATTTAGTCTCCTAACACTCCACAGCATACCAGTGACAGAGGCAGGCAGAACAAGCACATCTTCTAGAACAAAACGTCATCTAGTTGACAAGGTCCCTGCTTACTGCAGGGGAGCTGGGCTAGATGACCTCTAAAGGTCCCTTCCAACCCAAAACATTCTATGATTCTATGATATAAGCCCCCCCCACCAACATCTGTTTATTGTTTTTTGCAATCTTTTCCACTCAGCCTGTTTGAAGAGCTAAGGCTGTGGTCCTAGAGACATTCAGGCCGCTGATGGCACCGCTACTGTGCATTGGAATCTGCAAATAGGTAGTACAGCCACACAGAATGTTTGCAGATGAGTAAGGTGCCTTGCAGTCCACAAGCAGACATCAGATGCCCTGTTCAACGAACAGCAATCAGTATTTGCCACAAGCAATTAATTATTTGTAAAGTAGAAGTCACCACAAAGAGTTTAGACTAAACCATGTCAGTATAACTTATCTGTTGATTAATTCTGATGGTGACTAAGTCTATAAAAAGATTAAAAGGCCATTTGCAGATAATCTGGAGCAGGATGAAGGGGGTAGATTCACAGTATTAATGGCTAGCTACATCTCTCCTGCTCTCACAGCAGCATAACCATAAAGGTAACTATGAACACTCTTCTGCATGCAGTTATTAAAACTGCAGAGACTTGGGGCAATACAAACAAGGGGGGTTGTGAGACCTATCAAGTTTGCAGTTCTGCAAGGCTGAAGACATTTTCACAGTATGCAAAATGCATACAGGATTTAATCTGTACATTCAATTCAGGTAGTTTTGTTTTTATTTCAACTCCCAGCTCTGCTGGATTTTTTTAATAGTAAGATGCTATGACACATGAGACAGTTCCTGGGTTGGTGTGTTTGTCAGCAAGATGGCTTGTGCTGCTTGGTTCTGACTGCAGGCACATATATACTGGCAGTGGGCTGAAAACCCTAGCTGCCTTAAGCTACCATACCACCGCAGGTCAAATGGGAACTCTTTTACCAGCTCTCCTGTAGATGGGATGAAGGAAGAAAAAGTGAGTTTTCCTCTCTTTTTGTAATCCTAATGGCTACAGTAGCCCTTTTAGACATCTATTCTACACCTGGCCCCTGGAAACCAGGCTGTATAGGTCAGCCCAGCAAGCAGCAAAAAGGTGCTTTGTGTTGAGGACCTCTGAAACGCAAGTTGACACCTGGCTCTTTAGAGACACTTCCCTCACCCTGTGTTAGAGTCCAGGGCTCAGCCTCTCCCCTGTCCTACACTTTGCAGCTAATTTGTTCCACAGCAAATTACTATTCTGCACACATCTTTATGAAAGGGCCACATTAACCTTTCTGCTTTTCTCCACTTCCAGCACGGAGCACCTTACTTGAAGAATCCTACAGAGCACACCTTTCCTTTATACCTTCCTGTTCAGGGGCCCAGACCAAGATCCTGGCTGGTTTACAATTTCTTAGCCCCTCCTAGGTAGGTGAGGAGCTTTCTCGCCTGAGTTCCAGCTTCAGGAAAGAGAGCAAAAATAGCTGAAGTTATAATTTACTCCGTTCTTTGCTGTCTCCCTCATCTCCCTCATTTGTTTTTGGTTTTTTTTGATTTTTGTTTTTGTGGTTTTTGGTGGTGGTGGTTTTTTTGTGGGGTTTGTTGTTTGTTTTTTTTTGGGGGGGGGTTGCCTTGTATTCTCAACATGCAGTTTTTCATCTTTTGACCATTCCTCTCTTTTGACCTTCCTAGTGTAAAACAAGAGTTATCCTACCATCTGAAGAGTTTTCACAACACCCATGCAACTCAGCCTTGCCTGCCCTTTATAGTCCCTATCAGAACAGGCAACTCTCCTTTCAGTCAACCTCCTGCTGTTTGATTCAACTTTTTAAGCTCAAGGGACCCACCAGGGTGACTTGAGAGTCTCAGATCTCCTGGTCCTGCTTGACTGATGCTGCAATCCTCTCGTAGTCTATTACATAGACGCTAAATGTGCTTTAACATCTATTTTCAGAAAACAAACCTCTATGATAAGTGTTTTCTTTGTGTCTTGCTTTTCCTCCTCCTTAGATACTCCACTGCCTTTGGAACATGTAGCATTAAGATTCAAATTAAAGCGTTATAATACTGATTTTCACCACCTCTGGCAAAAAATAGCACCTGTAACCTGCCACCCCATGTACACAAAGCAAATACAGCTGGAATTTGCAGGATCTGAACTGAGGTCCACAAAACATTATTAGGCATTGCTTCAAGTGAATTGAATGGGGGAGTAGAGGTTAATCCCTCCATCAACCCAATCCAGTGAACTACTCTAAACCTCCCTCTTTTCCAAACTGATAGCATGGCTAGGATGCAAATGACTGATATGACACTAGTACTCTCAAGCAAAACTGCAACCCAGACAGATTTTATTCATTTTCTCCTTTGGGTCCTAGTCTAAAGTAACTTTTTGGCTGGATCAGAGTGGGCTGCTTGTAGCTAAAAAAGCTCTTCTCTAATCCTTTATCCATGAAGTTTGATCACTTTTCCCCTACTCTGAAGTAACTTACACCAAAGCAGAACTGGACACATGCCAAGAAGTATAAAATATTAGTGTTACTTTGGATTAAAAACTCTCCCAGTTCTGTCAAACCCAGAACTTCAGCATCCTTCCTGAGAGATTCTGCAGCAGATCCTCACTGTGTATATGCTTACAGATTTTTTTTATTATTGGTTAGTGTTAAAAGAAAATTGTCCTGAATATGCTTTAAAATTCAGTCTTCTTTCTCAGGACTTGCAAAATAGCTGTTAAAAAAAAAGAAAAAAAAAAAAGAAAAAAAGCAAAGGGAAAATCTTGTACCTTCTAAGCCTTTTTAGGGGACCTCTATGCCCAAAGTCATCTTCCTTCAAAGCCATTCTGGTGTGAAGTCCCCTTCCCTCAGTATCTGGTAACATATACTTAAAACAAGCTGCCACACATTTCCTATGACACCTCTTTTACAAACACATTCCTATATAGTTGTCACTAAGGCCCTGCACACTTTCAAAATGAAACAGCCCTACATGATGCTGTCAAATAAAATCTCTTGCTATGATCTTCCAGCAGTTGTTTCCTGTAGGTTGAAAACATTTTGTCTCCCCTCTCCTTTTTTTTTTCCTGTCTTGCATTTCACCGTAGTTTTACATCACCAGCAATACCACAAGGTACCAAAGCTGAGCCCAGCTTTCAGGGTTAAAACATTCTCTACTTATTTCTCTTGCTTATATTTTGGTCACCTCAAAAAGAAAAGCCAGGAGACATCCCCTTTTCCTGCACCTTTTCTATGACATCCAGTCACACTGCAGGGCCCCACATGGGGAGCCAGCAGGAGGTGATCCCTAGCCCACATGACACTTAATTCTCTGCAACTTCAAGTAGATGTGAAACCTGGTATGGCATACCTTGAACTTTTAGACCTACAAGCTTCTAGGCTTTCTTGTTCCCCAGAAGCCCACCACATGCCACAGATGAACAGTGTTTTCTTCTTAAAATGCACCCAGGGACTCTACCTGGCAGCAGGGACTGTAGCAAAGAGATAGCATTAAGCTATACTTCCTACCTCCCCACAGCCCTCTGAACTACATTGCATTTTTGTGCAGCTGTAAGGGGAAGCTGGAACCTCTGGGAACTATAGTATAAATTAATATCATCACCTATTTACTGTTCACAACATTTACAAACATATATTTTTAAGTGAAATCCAAATAGGGATTCTACTTTATAAAGAGGAATTTGAATTCTAACCAGCAGAATATGAACTTTGTGATCAGTAGGTAATACAGCAGACATATGCATTTCTGGAGAAAGTCTTAAAATTAGCATGGTTTGCCATTCCAATTTAATTGGGCCAGATCCTTGACTGGCATAACCTAATACAGATGTACTGACTTAAATTAGTCTGTGGAAACGGGCATAGCGTCAGTAATTCCAGTGCCAGAAGGGGTCCATTATGCGTGTCTAAGTTCGTTTTTATGACACACGCCTGAGGAGGATATCTATTAATTCCTTCATCGAGCCCAATAAAACATTGTTCTTATACTATCCTAGAGTCTGGCTTGCATGTAAGAGGTACTAAAGTCTGGTAAACCAAAAGACTGATGCACTTTCCCAGTTTATACAGCGTACTGCTCACGGTGTCGAACACTCGTGCCACGGAAGGCAAGAGAGGCAGTGAGGGCTCCCAGCCTAATCCTCCCTTTTCTCTCGTAACGCTCCCTGTGCTACTCTCAGGCCTTCCGCCAGCCGGTCCTGAAGAGAGCGAACCGCAGTCCACCACACAAGGAGCCCCAGCTGAAGGAACCGCGACTTCATTTCACCCCGCGAGCTGCCCAGCAGCAGCGCAGCTGTTGTGTGATTGTCTGGATTGCTTCTCAGGGAACACCTGTAATAGATATTCTCATTTAGCCATTTCTGCAAAGATCCCAGGCTTTGTTACACAGTTGGACTTGCTTTGAGAGCTGGCTATTGATATCCCCTTGGAAGAAGCCGTGCTGCAAAGGGAAGCCCAGGACGCACAGCATCTTCTAGCCCCTCAGCATTACAGCCAAGGCAGGACAATTGGGGTGCAGGGGGCACAATTTCATTCCGCTCATACAGTAAATTGAGTCAAGTTTAAGGAGTGGGGTGGTTATTTTTGGAGCAGATGCTAGGATGATAGTGCAGGTCCTGCCTGTATGTTAAAGTCTGACCTATGGGTCTATCTTTGCAGCAGTATAGTCATCCGACATGATAACAATACTGAAGTCAACCAGGGAAAGTTTTTTAAATATATATTGGATTCCTGATATCCTTGAGGAAATTATTTTGACCTTATATTGCTGAAAGTTCTCCCACAGTTATACTGCCAGAGCTCCTTTGTGGCACATAAGTTTATTAAAAAAAAATGCCTGTTGCAGATCTTCTGATCAGAACCTAGTAATGCAAGTCAGAGGCTTCTGTTCAGCTGATTCAGTGATAGCTCTCTTCAGTAGGGAGAAATTACTTTTGTGTAAAAAGCAATACCCAGCTTGTTTCAAACCTCAGCCTCTGGCAAATCTGTCATAGCAGGAGACATTCCCTGTTTCTTTGACAGATTGGCCTGCGGCTGAAAGTTAATCTAACATGTCAGAAAAAGTATACAGTAGGTAAAGAAAAAAGCCAAAGCTAACCCTCTCAGCATTTTACATCAGGGCATATTTGAAAGAAACGCTCATTTATAGACAGTAAAAATATTGCTCTAAGTCTTCAAATTAAAAGAAAAAGAAGGCATAAAGATACGCTACCAATAGAAAATAACCTTAAAGAATGAATGGACCGGAATGTGTAACCTACACCAGGGATAAAAAAAATACTACCACCAGCTAAGATGCAAGACTGCTCATTTTTGCTATTACAGATCAATTTTCTTTCTTGTTATCACTCAGAGTGATAAATTAATAACTATTTTCAACTATTGTGACTTGCATAAAAGCATGAATTTTGGCTACTACAACAATCCAATAAAATTTTAAAAAAAATAAATAAATCGCACTTGACGATATGCAATTCTGTTGTTGTCATTGTTCTATATATCACTCCACTCTGCAGCACAAATTTGCTTCTGTTTCCCTATTCTTTCTTGCTGATAAGGTCCCTGAAGTTATATAAAGCATCATTCTTAGAAATGCACAAACATGTAAACACACCAAAGCTGTTGCTTTAAACTGTACCCCAGATCTTAGGCAAAGTCAATGGGATTGCTGCTGGCTAGCACTGGTCTTAGAAAGCCAAAGTGAGCCAGAACTACATTCTCTGTGGGAAATACAGTTTTATCAAAAGTCTAAACATTTTGCAAGAATAGTTCAATGACTGAACTCCCTTGACAAGTATTGAAGCAAGAAATTTTTTGGGTTTTGTTCCTGTGATTTGATTTTCTGTTGTACCTAAACTGTAAGATTACATTTATGAATCTGCATTAGTCAAATGAAAATATCCCCCAAATTACTTTGTATTCAACGAAAAATCTTAGAACTGGGGGGAGAGGGCCAGAGAGAGGAAGGGTCTGATACAGAATGAAAACACATTTAACAGTGTGAGATTTTCCCAGGGGGTTGTATTTCCAGGCAGCCACATCCAGACCATTAAAACAGGATGAAATACTGCATGCTTACTGCTATTCTACACATGTAAGGAAAATTGCATTAAAACTTCTCATGTTGCCAACTTCCTTAAGCAAAGCAACACCCCTGATTCATCTGTAAAGTGTTTATATTAAATGGCCAAAACTTTGAGAAAGGAGTGTGATAATCTTTAATCTCTGTATCATTTTATAACCTGAAAAGAATACAAAGAATGAAGCAACTCACCAGCCAGTCTAGGACTTGTGTTAAGGCTCTGAATGCCCTTTCTCATTGCCACCTGAAGCATCATTTTCCACTTTTCAGGTCTTTAACTTCCTATTCCAATACCCTGACAGTTTTTCTCCTAATCCATTAATGCCAAAATAAGGGCAATTGTTAAAGCAAAAGGTGTTTTGTACCAGACGTCATTTGACATGGTTCAGTTATTTTTCACTCCCCTGTGCACTGCAGTGGAAGGTGCGATGGAAGGTCAGCCCGCCTCTACAGCTCTGCTCCCTGCTGGATGCTCCTGCACTTGCACAGCTATGGACAAAGCACAGTTCACATGCAATTTTTGTTCTCAGCACAAATCATTATGCTGAAACAACAGAAGCAGGAGACCTGGGCTATATCTGGAAGGAGGCAGCAGGGCCAAGCCAGGAGATGAAGTAGCCAGGAAGGCGAAAGGCAGCAGGAAGCGCAGGGGACATCTAGAGGGGAAGGCACCACCTCAAGCCCTTTTGCTGCTTTTTCCCCCCATGCACCTCCTGGCTTGGTGGCACTCCAGGAGTCCCTCCTGACCTCACGTGACAGAGTGGCTGCCTGCCCTGCTACACGTCCCTGCTCCTTAGTCCTAGGTGAAAGCAAAAGTGGAAAATGAGGAAAGTGAGTCTAAAGCAAGAGCAACAGCAGAGTACTTTTGGCTCAGGCAAGCCTGGGAGGCCACTCCAGACCCCCCAGAGATGGGGAATCCGGCCAAGCTGGATGAGGAGCAACACTCAGGATAAGCGTGTAACATGCTGCTTCTGCAGGGCCACCTTCTCTCCCAGCAAGCCCTATCAACCACAGCACTCTCTGCCCTGCCACCTTCTCCTAGTGGCTCTGCAAGGGTGGATCAACTGGGCACCTCCCACTGTGTTTAGAAGTCTCAAACAAGGATGACAGTCGGGGCAAGGAGAGAGAAATTTTAAAATGTTTGAGAACCAGAGTCTTATGGGTTTCTACAATGACTAAATAAATCCTCAATTAAATGCTTTTCAAATACTACTTAAGCACATCTTTTTTATCTCTGAGGATGATTTCATGAATGGCTGAAAGCACCTTGAAAACAAAAACCACTACGCAGTGTTCTTTTTATAATGTATGTTTTGAAAAATTGACCAGGCTCATATTAATCTAATAAATGGCAGCCTTCCAGCCTGATAGCTTCATAATGGTATCTTGGCCTTTCGAGAGTCTTTGTTTTTAATCCCTCAGAGAGTATATATGTGCAATTGCATGTGAACTATCAGCCTCGGGAAGGAGGAGGTTCCACATCATGTTTTGCTGCTAGCAAGCTGCTTCTCCTAATGAATGCACCAATCTTCATCCTTCCCATTATGATTTTTCAGGGGAGTATTTGTGAAGAATCGCATCTGCTGTTGTGTGTATTATGTTCCCCCAAAGTTTTGGGAGAAGCTACAACATATGAAGAAAAAACTGTGGAATTTCTACTTCAGATAGAAAGAGAGAAATATGGGTATTAACAGTTACCCATCAATGTAGCTCCCATAATAGTGATGGAACGAGTTCCACTTGCATACCATGTGAAACAACTTTCATAAGCTAAGTCCAAGCTTCAAAAGACAAAATTTCACAGACTTTAACAGTAGTCAACTTCAGTACCTCTTTTGGATGAATTCTCCTGCGGTGCACTCGTAGCACTGCACTGACAGATGATTTCAATGAGCTTATATCATAGAGATTAGGGATTTCTCACACTTCATTTCATATGATTGCTCAAAATAATCACCAAATACTTCATTCATACTCCAAGCATGGCAGTCAATAATTTTGACAGAGTCATCAGCAAGCAACAGGATCATATTATCAGCTAATGGGCACTGCCAAACATCAGCATCACACAAGTGAAAATACAGGTGTTCATACAGAGAGGACCAGACACTTCACACTAGGCTGAAGCCTTTGCTGGTCTGCACGTGTATTCCTCACTGCAGTATACTGCAGTCATCTAGGTGGAAGCCACTGCAGGGACAAGCATGAAAGCTGTATGAAGAACAGAGATTTGGTTTCATGAAAAGTTCTGAGCTTTCAAACCTTTGGCTTTCTGCCAAATCTGAATGGAAACTTATGAAACAGTTTCCTGTAAAATTATTACAACTCAATTTAAATGTCTGGTTTTTACTTCAGTTATATGCTATACATGCACAAAAAAAAAGATTTAAAATGAAAAGCTGCTTCCAATTTAGGAAGGG
>VZTL01007420.1:6525-46310 GCA_013400535.1 Scopus umbretta
TAGTGTAGGTAGCAAAGAACAAAATAGATTTTATGTAAGCGTAGTCCAACAGTGTGCCAAGTTTAAATGGTCAGGAAAGTTGAAAGGGTAAAAAGCTGCCAAAAACTTCTGCCTCATTCTTTTGAGAGAAAGGTGGATGGACTGCACTTGGTACAGCACTGAATCTGCCAACTATAACATGTTTGAAACATTAAACCACCTGCAGATTTATGTGGATTTAAGGCATTTCAGAAGGTTACACAGAATTACGATCTTTGAGAAGCTCTTTACATATACATTCCCTAAGAATACTTGCAGGAAGAGAACTATTGTGGGGAGCAATGTGCATATATATTTAGTTAAACAGGAAGTCAGAGAGGAGTATCACAGAGACAGACATGTTAACGGTTGCCTCAGGTCGTTAAATGTCGTTTCCATGCTTTATGTCAAAGTTCAGCCAGAGAGTTCAGAATAGCATTAGGACGGTTATTATTTCTTGATACTTGATAGGAAGTGGTTTGTAGCAGCAGCTTCTGAAATTAATTTCTAAATTCTCAGCTGACTCACTTGTATAATTTGTCAGGCACTTGTGGCTTCAATAATCATCACTAGATAAACCAAGGTACAGTGGCTGGACCTTAAGATACAAACTAGGATTCTTTTTCATATGCAGGCCCAAGGAAGGTTAATGAGGCATAAATATACAGTATGTAAACCGAGAAATGTTCTGTGTAACAGACAGCCCTCTGCCCCAGACACCAGAAGACTTCAAATACCTGTAACATATACTGCTAAAGGGGTTTATGCTCAGCATGTACCTTAGGATTAAGAAAGACGAGCACAAGATTGCACGCACCTACATCTCACGTATTTCAGTTAGCCCTAGAATGCTTTGTCAGGCTGATTTGGTTTCAGATACAGGGAAAAATGAAGGATTAACCAAAATTTTGTGAGAGTATAACAGACAAATAGTCTTTCTCTACTCCACTTACTACATTTTTATTGCTATCGGAATTTAAGAGTTTGCCAGTTTACAGAAGTTATATATAGGCAAAAATGAAATACTGAATTTGAAGTAGGATGACTGGCACTACTGAAGAAAATTTTCCAAGCATTTGTTCTGAAGATGCTCCTTACAACAGGTATTAACCTCTGCTGTATAACAGACGAGAGGCATTCAGAAACAAACCTACAAGATTTCTATAGAAGAAAAATCATGTCTTTAAAGTCTTCTCTTTAAAAGATATCTCTAATGTCAAATTTGTTCTTGTCTTGCTAATCACAAAGCTTGGCTAGTTGAAGTAGATGGGTCAGTTTTATTTTTGGATATAGCTGGTTTCTAGAATCCTTAGGATTTATGTCCAAAATGACTAGGTACTTTTCTTTATTAGCAAGTACCATAGAATGTCAGAATAAATAAATGGTCCAATAAAAGAAAGTTACACATAGGTTTATCCTCTTTAATCTACATTAACATCTTTGTTAGCACACTGACACTATTTCAAATTTATCTTGATGTTATTATGATCAGAGCTGGATTCCTGGAACTGCACAATATTCCCTGCCTCAATAGCTGTGAGAAGACACTGCCATAGGTGTAAAATTCACTTAGACTTTTATTGGAGTCTTTGATGAGTAATAGTGCACAAAAAGCTGTTGCACAGGAAGGGAAAAGTGACCACCAAATCACAAATTCCAAAGGCTGCCAGTAATGCAAGTCCCAGAGAGGGACTTTCTCCAGAAAAACATGTTGAAATCTATGTTGGGTGGCAGCAACTACTCAGAAAGGCACTTAGACCAGCAATGGTGGTACATGACTATCATTACTCTTTATAGTAGTATCAGTAACCCAGAAATAAGAGCAATGGCTATCCTTAGCTTTCAGTAGAAGAAGATCTAATGAATTCTTTATCATTTAGCACAGCACCTTCTTTTTACTATGAGAACATCCATTTAAAAAATCTTCACTAGCAGTAACACTAATTTTCAACTTAGGAACAAGACAAGCAACATGAACATGTATATTTTGCTCTACAGGACATCAGGCAGAAGGTAAATCCTCCAGGAGCATTTTAAGATGACTTTCCTGTTTCAAATGAAGTTGCCTTTTTACCAAAGTGATGATGCTTGTTCTCCCTTGGTCTCAGGTGCACCACTTCTCCTCCCTTTTAGGCCTCAGGCTTGCCTGTTCTTCTTTTTGCTTCTTTTCTCTTTTACAGCCACTAGACCCAAGTTCCCCAGAGGACACTGTTCACCGCAGTTACCAGCCAGCTCAATACAGAAAGGGCCACTGCCTGTCTACCTGGGCACCCCAGTGCTAGAAGCAAACTAGCTCAAGGCCTGCAGAAGCAGTGGCATCTCTGACTTCAGGAAAACTCACCCACCAGACACAGCTGATGGATGGCACCCCTGGAAGCCCAGGATCACTGATGATCAGGTACCCTCAGTGCCACCAATGGACCAGCTGGAACCAGAGCAAGATGCCAGCAGGTCTGCAAAATCCACCAGAAAAAAACAGAAGTGCTCCAGCAGATATTTTTTGCCCCTTAACAAATATTCTCCAGACCTGAAGTACCATGGGGAGACAAAACAAACAACAGGTTCTTCCTTTTAACTTTGCTCATGCTGTCCATTGAAAGGGCATAATAAGTGTTAGTTTTATTTCAAATATAAAAGTTGGTGGCCTAGCCTGTCCAGCAAGCTTTCAGTTGTAGTACTTAAACATCAGTGCTGTTGTTTATGGAGGACTGTTCCTACAAAACCGAAAAATATGAATGCATTCACACACACAGCATAGACGTATGTTTTGCTTTACAGGACATCAGGCAGAAGCTGAATCCTCCAGGAGCCAGAGTTCCCATAAAGTCAGGAGCAAGGAGAAAGTCTGGGTTACAAATGCTGTGATGCTGAGCACTGTGGAATACAGCACAGGTACACCATCTAATTTCTAGGTAAAGCAGCAGATAAATCAATTGCACGCTTTGTTTAGCCTCCAAGACATACATACTGCTTCAGCAGCATCAATACAACCAGTCCCAAATGGCCAGTGTCATCCAGGACTCACACTTAAATCCTACAGAAATATTTAAAAGACAAGAGACGCTGAAAGGTAATAAATATTTGGGTTTCTATTTATCAGCATCCTCAAAAAATGATGCACAAAACGGGCCAAATTCGAGGGAACTGGACCCCAACTCCTCTGTAACTCTATTGATCGATACTCAGAGGTTAGCAACATCATCACAGGTGGGAAACCTGCCCTGGCAGGGATAATCTCATCTCAGTTTCTTGACTTGCACATTGACATGCACAAACACCTTCATTGGAATGCTGCTGATGTAATAGATTTATAAGTGTGTGGTCAAGAAGCTGAAAGTTGTATAGAGACATCGCTCACATCCACACATTTGTGCCAAAGAGGACGCACATTGCCAACGACAGTGGCATTGCAGGTCACTATTACCCAGGGAGAAGGAAATCCACGTTCCTTCCATCTATTACCCCTTCCCTCCATCTATTACCCAGTCATCTGGCATTTGCCAAAAATGTGTCCCAGCAGGTGCTAACAGAGGGAAGACGCAGAGAAGCTTGTACCCACATGTGACCCTCTGTCTTGCAAACATCGTGTTGCCTCTGCAGGAGCCTGGCCAAGTCATTCACCGGCTCTGTATTACTGCTGTCGTAACAGGGGAAGGAGGGGGCAGACAAGCAAATCCACTAAAAATGAGTCAGAGTCTTTATCAAGTGACTCAGAATAACAAGTGAATAACAGGGATTATGAAAGTACAGACACTGTTGCGTGAGGCCATTCATATGACTTGTGTTCCCCAGTGACGCAAGAAGCAAATGAACTGAGGACTATTGACAATGTACGATTCCTATCTCACTGCTGCAATACAATTTAGAGGATGCTTCCAGAAATAGGCTGAGCCAGAGATAAAAAGTGACATGAGACAGCTGGGAAAGAAAGAGAAACAGACTAAGTTGATTTTTTTTTTGCACTTTTTTCGCCCCAGAGAAATAGAAACAAACTGATTGCTAAAGGCTTATCAAATGGGGCTCATTCTTCTAGCGGTGCTGCTTATTCCCCTGGAAAAACAGAGAAGTTTTCTGCATGACTAAGGCTGTCTGGAAGCATAGCTCCTCAAATCCACACATGCACCACCTGACACTATCGAGCATCTTTCTCCACCAGCCAAACATGGGCTGGCATGAGCATCAAGTGGAACCCAGGCCAGTACTTTGAACAGACCCTGAGGTAACTACACAAACGTAAATCACTATTATTCCTCCTAATAGAGCAGCAGCTAAATGGAATGAAGTCCTGGGGTCTGGCTGTTTGATATCCCAGAACATCACCCAGTCTCTATGCCAGGAGAACACTAATACTGACGATGCCCAAGGCTTCCACGGCACTTTTAAATCTATCCGCAGATCCGGAAGCTTGCTGTGCAAATGTCCAAAATCTTACCTCCATTTTACAGATTGGATAAAAGAGTGTTAAGCAGAGAAAGCAGTGTTTCAGTGGCAGTTAAAATCTCTTGCACATGGGGCACACAGATGAAATGGTCACCAGTGGGTCACATCAAAGGAATCAAACCCATTGTCCAACATGGAACAGAACAAGCCCTATGAAGCAGCAGCATCGTGCATCACTGACATATCTAAAACCCGTGGCACCTATTTTGCTCTGGATGGAAGCCTCTTCAGGAACGGATGGTGCTACTTTTACTGACCTTGATTTTCCATCAGAAGTCAGGAAGGAAGGGAGGGTTTTAAGTGCACACATCCTCCTAGCTTACTTTGCACGAACGCCTCTGTGAGACAACCCTAGAAAGAACTATGCTTTGAATGCAAGAATTCCAATGAACTACGTGCTATACTGGTAAAATACTGGTAGATGTAATATTTTCTAATATGAGACAATACTAAATGAATGCCTTAACCTTTCCCCCAAAAGGTAATTTCTTTGACAAAATTTGTGAGCACTTTTAGCCATTAGAGATCTCTTGGTCATTGTTAAAAGCCTATTTAATTAACTCCATTTTGTCCAGCAAAACACCTCCTGTAACTTAAGCATTCTTAATCTCTTCATTGTACTCCAGACAACAGAAAGGAAACTAAGATCCGACAGAGTATTTACCAAAATATTCTTCTCATCTGGCTTCATACATTTTGATGGAGATTCTTTTTCATAAAGGGTTTGTGATTAATTTGTTATTTCATGAGTCTAAACAGAGGACATATCAGTTTTCTAAGCCACTTTTCCCCCAAAGAGATGCTACTTTTCATTAAGAAATGATGACAGCCAAAGGAGAGCAAAAGCTATAGCAGCAGCTTGGATGACACTGAAAAGGCAACAAGTATGCCAAGCTCATTAGAAGCATTATTGTAAGAAAATGAAAAATAACTCTTTCTCTGGCCTAACAACAGAATCACATTTGCTTATGAACTGCAAATCTTAGTGTGCATCCCTGATGAGATATTAAAACCAGCAACACTCCTCCCTCCCAAAAAACACCCACAGGCTTACAGGCTGACCCAGCAGATGGAGTTTCTAGACCCTGCCCTCTCTTTTAACTGGGGCTAATTAAAACACCACTACCACCACCACTTCTTTCTTCTTACATCAATTACATAAAAGGTTATGAAATACTGTGATACAGAGGCCATACAAATATCTGAAACAGAATCTGTATTCATTCCCACTTCTTTTTAAATCTTCTTCTTGTGATTTGGTTTTGTAGTCAACGTTATTAGTAGCAGGAAAATCTCAGCCTCAGCTTTCTCTCCAAATCCACTTGTTTGCTACAGAATTTGCCTGAGCTGTCTTACTGCTCCTTAACACTTCCAGCCTGGTTGGGTTATAGAGCTTCTGTAACTCTGGATCAAATAGGATCATTAGCTCTGTAATATCTAAAGAATGCTAAATCTTGGAAACTGGGCAGGAAAACAGACAGAAATACCTCACCAGTTCCCATGTGTGTTTTAAAGTCAATTAACATGTTACGGGTTTCCCACACTGGAGCTGTTTGTGAGGTACAAATGGATCTCTTGAACTCACAAGCACTTTGTAGCGGGTCAGGATTTCTTATGAATTACCCAAACGTCATAACAGCACTGTGACACACCACAAGGATCTGTTCAAAAGCACTTCAAAACTTCACGCAACTTGAGTGCATTTGAAACAATATTTGTGATACAAAAGTGCAGGACTAGCTTTAAGCTCCATTTGCTTCACTTCTCATTTCCTTCATTCCTCATGTTTAGTCACTTCTGTCTCTCATTAGAATGATTTATTCTCAGGCATACTTAAAGGGTATTAACCTATGCTTCCAGAAAGCAAATGTGCTTGTAAATTGTTTCACAGAACAAAAATCACTTTTGTCAGTTACCAACTTCTCCTTCTCTGAATTACTCTCTAGAGTTTGCTGGCCTCTGCATGCAGCAAAATTGGAAGCTGTTGCTAAAACAATTTTTGAAATCACTTCCTCTAGCAAAGTGTTAGCAAAAAAAACCCCACCAAAACACCTAAGCCCCAACTTTCACTCTCCTGAGATATCACCAAGGAAAAGTAATAAAATCACACCACACTGACAAACTACTACAGAAAATCACAGAAGAATAGCAACGCATGTAACAGACTATTTCCCTTATCAACACTGAGATACTGGTTCTTCTCAACCTCAAGAAAAAAGATTGTGAATCCACAAACTACATCCCAGAGACTTTCAGAGTAATGCCTTAGATCACATCTTTGTCAGTATGATGAGCTCATACTCTTGAGCTGAAATGCCTATGGGCATTAATAATGCGAACATCTATAGAAAAGTATATACTGACATAGGAAATTTAGAGACAACTTTTAAATAAGCTTCCCTTTGGACAAATTCTGCTTTTTTTTTGAAATTAAATTTCTTCATTCCCAGGATTCCAAAATGGTCACCTTCTAACTGAATTGAAATATGACAGGTTTTTTAGATCATACTTTTTAAAATGCAAAAAATATTTTTCAGGTATTGAAAGAGTAATTTGTCATGACTGTCAAGTGCTTTGGGGTTCCTCTGTTCATATTTTTCTTACTGAACCTTTCTTCTACCGTTTCTTCTGATGCCCTATTTTTACAATGCTAGTCCTATGCTATCAGAAAAGTGAGGAAGTGAAGATTTAAAATAAAATTGTTCATGAAGGGCAAACACCTTTACAAATCTCTTTGCATTCTGAAGGTTCTCTTTGTCACCCAGTTTTCTGCAGTTAGCTTTTCACTTTAAAAGTGCAACTGGTTTCTTCTTTATAAAAGGCATATACCGTTCAGTTGTTTTCACAAATGTGTTTTGGAAGCAGATGAAATAACATCATAATTTCCTACTATAGCCTCTCAGGTTTCTTTTAACTTTGCAGTTGAAGATCTCAATTTAACCTTTCCAAACTTTCTTCTCTCTCTATTTTTTTTTTTTTTTAAACCTTTGAGGAGAAGGCAAGTAAAGTATAAGCCATGATCAAATAGTATCACAACAAATTCCTTGTGCTTCTTCAGGGAAACAAAGGCCTTTCCAGTAGTCACTGACTGTTCAGGGACTTGTAGCATTTGGCTGTCAGACACACTTCCCATTATTTACTCTAGACTGGCTTCCTAGGAGACTAATGGACATTAGCTGCTGTAGCCTTCCCTTTGAAATTCAAACCCTACTTGTAAGTCCTGGCTATTTCAGACTTATTACTTTTAATCTCTTTTCAGGACCCAGCAGAATCACACTCCTTCTTCTAGTCTCTGGATGAAGAGTTTACCGAGTTTGCATTACCCTGCAAGAGAAGCTAAACATCCAACTTTAAGAGGACTCAAACTCAATTGTTTCATGCAGACAATTGTCATTCTGGTGCATTTTGCTTCCATTAAGACATCATACCATTTGTCAAATACCCCAGTAGCTTGCACGAACATGATTAGGATCACTGCGACTAAGTGACCTTAGTAGGAACTAGATGGGACCCTAATGATGGACAGCAGCAGCAACTCGGGGATTAACCATTCATATCTGCAGGATAACTCGGTGACAGCCAGCACTGAGAAACACGTGTCTCTTGTCTTATTGTACAACGTCGTATCTGAGCAGCTCCATTCAAGTGTTGGCCAGAGCAGACCGTATTCTTCAGGGTGACTGATCAGAAATGAACAAATGGGGCAGTATGATGGGAACTGCGCTTTATGGCTGCAAAGGGAAAGATGACACACTGAAAGAATTTTTAGTTGCTCACAGAGATCACCAAGCTCTGAATGGAATGTGTCCAAGTTACAAAAATAAAACCAAACCAAAACCAACAACAAAAACCCCAAACAAAAACAACCCCCCCCCAAAAGCATCACATTCGATATTCTATGGAAAAACTCTGGTCAATGGGTAACAGAATTACCAAAAAGTTAAAGAGAACAAATGGAAATATAAAATTAGCCCTGCATATAGCTGGTATGCCTTCACTTAAAACACACTGTTCTGTTTTCATAGCTCTGGAGAAAGGAATCAGAATAGGTAAATATGCATTGCTAATGTTATGAAAACATCTAGATATGTTTATGTGAACCTAAATAAATAAATAAAATGTGCATATACATGTGCACTTTGCACTGAGGGATAATGAGGAGAAAAAAAAGAAAGAAAAAGAAAAAGAAAGAGATAAAGAAAGAGATAAAGAAAAAGAAAGAGAAAGAGAAAAAGAAAAAGAAAAAGAAAAAGTTACACACAGTACAGAGATAGTAGAATGGGCGAACTTTATCCTCTGAAAAAGCTACAGATAAATCCACTGAGATTATCTGTGAAACAGAACGGTAAGAAAAAAACATGTCAGACTGAAGGTTTTTGATGAAAAACACAATTAGCATGTGGAAGGATTTTTTTTTACCACAAAGCATGATCTGCAGCCAGAAGTTCACAAAAAGAGCTGCACAGGTAATAGGAACCACACTTGAATGAGATACTTGGACTTCAACAAACCCGTAGTCTAGAAACTGTAGTGTTTCACAACCTGAAGACTATTAACTGGCACTGGTGCCATAGGTTGGCTTGTTGATGCGGTGGTGCTTGGTCCTGCTCTCCTAGAGAGAAGGGGACCCCAGGAAGCCCGTCCGGCCGTGGGCAGCCCTGTGGAGGGACACAGCCAGGGCTGCAGCAGCGAGCTCCTCAGGGCAGTGCTGAACGCCGGTGAGGAAAGACCAAGGTGCCATGTCAAAAGGCAACAGCCACTTGCCAAGATGTGGCCTGCTGCCTTTTACATCTCAAGTGTAGCACGGGAATGGGAAATTTTTAGCTTAGACTAAAAAAGCATAAAAAAGCTGATCCATTGCAGAGGTTAGATGGTTCCCAACCATGTCTGATGGCCTGAGGGCAGAGGCAGATGCAGGATTTAGCCTGCTTTATTAAAAGTATTTTTAATATTTTGTTTTGTTTTTTACTTTTAGCACATTGACCAAATCCGAGCACTGTAGTAATTTTAGCTATACATGTCCCAAGGGGAAACTTTTCATTTAGTTAAGTTGTAGACAATTAACAAGTGACAGACTTCAAGGTTGAGGTTGTTTATTCTTTTCTGAGAGAACAACAATTTATCATCAGAGTGTTTTATATTTTGTAGGCCAAAGTGGAGGTTGGAGAATTCAATAATTGTAATTAGACATATGCAGCTGTTTTCATTAAAAAGATAAATCTAATAAAACACAGTTAACATTTTTTTGTTCTTGTTAAAACAATTCATACAATTTTAACGGCAAAATTTTTGTGTTGATAAACTGGGGGTTGGGGAAAGGGGCAGGAAAACATAGGTTGCATTTAAACTAGAATGAAGCGGTAATGTTTGACACTTTGGATATTACCATCCAGAACCTCAGCAGGAATAAGCTAGAGTCACTTTAATGAGTTTGATGAAGCTCGTGTCCAGAAAGCAGCCTGAATTACATGCAGGCAGCATCAGGCATGAAAAGGTAGCATTATCTCTAATGCTGAACAATGATTTCTTCCAGGGAAGCCCAACTTACATTGCAATGGTGGGGACTACTACTACCCACTTTTACAAGAAGGAAAACCAAGACATAGGGGGCTAAAGTGGATGCAAGCAAGATTTTACATCGTAAAATTAATGGACCCTGTTTAGCAGCCTGTTATCAGCTCAATCAAGTTGTTTCCTAATACTTTCCATGTTTTATTTTAACTGTGATTTTAATCCAGCTGGGTTCTTTAAGTAAAATCTAAAAGCAAATATCCACAAATCTTTATAACTGGAGAGAGACTTTTTCCTTGAACAGAACTGCTACTGCTTTACACATGTTTCATGGTCAGAGGGTATTGGAAAAATTCAAGACTGATGATAATTAGTGCTGTATCTTGCCCACATTTTTTACTCTGCCTTGGTGATTGAAATAATTTTACATTTTTGTTGTAAGGGGTCCTTGTTTTTCTTGATACCTGGACACTGAGGACATGCAATTATATGGTACTTGTTTCCTGCTCAAGAGATTTGTATAGCAACAATGACTTCTGAACTATGCTTGTGATAAAAATCATTAATTCTTACAGAATTCATTTTTTTCAGAGTCCAAAGGAAATTAGCAGCTTATTGTTATTTCTGTCTCACCCCAAAACTGCCTGAAAAAAAATGAACAAACAAAATCAAAATCCCTCCCTTTACCAAAGAAAAGCTCTTTAGAGGGATCGGAGTGACTAGAAACATAGTGCCTAAAAATATTCAGCCTAGTTATTCTGCCAAAGTGAAGGAAATGTCAGCAGGGTCATTGAGACTGCAAAATGAAAATCATTTTCATGTCATTCTATTATGTATTTTTACCTTTTCATCTACCTAGCCACGTGTTGCAGCTGGAATACAGCCCTCAACACGCACTTTATGGTGCAAATGGTAAACACCTGCACTTCTGAATGTGGTGGAGCTTTGCCATGGACTGTAATGGTCTAAAATGAAGCCATTAATAGGAATGTCAGATACAATGCTGCATTTCTGGCTGTCATCAACCTCATCCTAACAGTAACTAGTAAAATGACAGAAATATTTTTGAGTCTTCATTTACGAATAACTCTTCTTACATTATGAAACAGTCTATTGCAACAGATCAAAGCACTGTCAAAATGGGTTTGTGACTAACCAGTAAGTTATATTGCACCTAAGCTCTGGGCAGGAGGGACCTTCATGCTCGGTATCATTCATAAACTTAACTGGAGCAATGCAACAAAGCTAATTGTATTCTTGGCACCGTTCTTCAGCGAGTGCTGGGAAAGTGCATATTCTCCATTTCTTCGAATTTATTATCCAGCTCTTATAAATGAAATTAATAAGCGGGTTTTCATCTTGTTGACTATTGGGAAATGGCTATAATGCATGAAATAAGATTTCATACCTAGCCAGCTGGATGGATTGTTCTCCTACATTTTGCACCATCAGAATGACTGCTATTCCGTGTCTTTTTCTCATTCATATTTCTACACACACAGAGATATGTGTAAAGAGGTAAAAGTAGGCATGAATTGTGTTTTGCTGTATGAACACACACAAAATAATCTGCTCTTTGTATGAATGGACAATGAGCATCTTTTAATATATATAAAAATATATATTATATTTTTTAAATTGTTTGTATATAGTGAAAAGACTGTTGTTATCAGCTGGAGATATACTGGAGAACCTCACTGAAAGTAGAATAGAAAACTCACTTTAAAGTTTGTCATCGTATAAACATTTTGTCTTTGACAAGAATCCACCAGTTTACAAGGTACACACTGGGATATAGCCTTCTACAATTTTACCTGTCAAGGCTTTTAGTTGTTCAGTGCTTTCCTGAATGGGAGAGCATATCAAAAGCCCAAAATATTTCTGATACTTCTTTCCAGATAACAGCAGTGTGTTCAAATGTTACTTCCAATTCAGTATCTTTAAAAAAGCACCTCTGTCATTTGCTATTTTACCAGTATTCAAAGATTATTTCTATCAGTAACTGTCTTTGAAATATAATTCCAGGATGAGGTAACTTTGTGTCAATTTTAAGATTTCCAAGCAGGTATTCTTTCTTTAGATTCAAATGAATTTTTCCTAAATGAATGCATAAACCACAAACCCACCTTTAGTTTTTGTAATTCCCTGATAATACTATGATGATCACTGGAAAACAGAGATTATTACTGGGAAACTAATCATAATGAATAACTTTTGAGAGTCTGTAACTGAGTTTGAGAGTTTGCAATTACAGACTTCACCTTCCTCCTAACGAAGGCAGGGCAGGATCAGGGCCAGTAGTCCAGATTCCCTTCTGCAGGGAAATGTCAGGACTTGGAACTAAAGACCCTGTAGTCTTTCCCTCTCCTCGCTGGGCTTCTTCAGAAATTACACCCAGAAGCCTGCCAAGATCTTTAAGGCTCCCCAAGAGTAAAGGCTCAGCAAGGAAAGCTTTATACAGGAAACAGAGACCAGGTTCAACCACTCCTCAGAAGATAGTGGGGAACACCATGGCAAGAGAGACATGACTGACCTGGCTACTGACCACAGGGCCCTTATGCTTTGCATGCAACTGAATGTGAAGGACAGGCTCCTAAAAGTCACTTGAATGGTCACACAGACACTGAGAGGGAAAGAAGGGAGTGTGTGGAAAGGTGTGCTTAGCACACGGCAGACCTGAGCCCCAAAGACACCTGCCCACACCCTGCACCACAGGGAACTTCCAAGGCATTTCGAGGGTAAATCCATGCTCATAACTTACCAGCAATTGAATCCAGCCCCTTCGTTTTCCATATTACACTGCTGTATCTTTGCCTCTCTCCCATAGCACTGCGCATCCCCTTTTGTTCTTTACGGCGTCTAACGTTCCCCTGACAACTCAGACATTCAGAAAGCATGTCAATGCATACAATTAAAATATCTGAAATCTGGTGTACATGTTGCCCTGCACCTGCAGAGCTGCTCGTAGACGTGCAACAAAGACATTTTCAGTTGTGCCTGCTGCTACCTCCTTGTATTTAGTTTGTTGTTTGAGAGAGAGATTTTCAGTACCCAACCATCTATTGCGCGAGCTATGAAAGTCAGAGCAATGCTCTGGTGGGTGCGCTAGGTATTATTTTACCAAAAACTTGGGGAAGAGGGTGAGGAAGGAGTCACTGGCTGGCAGCTCGTTCCAAACTCCCATACTTGACTGTGGCTCCCACCCAGCAGCCGAAAATTCATATGGACAAACAAGCGGACCTCATGTCCCTTCAAGCAGCCCCTCCGCTGCTAACCTGGGCATACAAAGATTCGGCTGGTTTCCTGGTCTCTCCCTCAGCCTTCCTCTCTTGCTGCGCACTCTCTAGCAGCTCATGTATATTTTTCCATTACAAGGGCCTTCCCTTCTAATTGCAGAAGTGTTAGCAGGGATGAAAGAAATTTCTCATTAGCCTCCTGGCAAAGGAGGGAGTCAAGTCAGAATTGTTTTCCCAAACTGGATATCACGGGAGAAAACTCCACAGAAATTTTTTTATTATAAATGGGATCCCAGGGATAGAGTCTCTTTAATACCAAGAAATCTTTGCAGCTACTTTTTCTACTGACACCCAGAGCTACACTATCTGTTGCCTCCAGAATTACAAAATAACTACCAGTTATTCAGAGTTCATATTTTCTATGAACAGTACAGAGAGAGACTGATGGGCACAGACAGTAGATCATCTCCATGGCACAGACAGCAGAGATGGGACCAACTCCACAGCAACAATGAGCTCAAGGTACAGTCTCTAATGGCTTGCCCTGTATCAGTTTTAATTGATTATACTTGCAAGAGAGACATTACATCCTTTAAAGCTATGTTTATAGAAGAGCAGAAATATGTTTCACAGTGACCTGAAACAGTTGATTACTTGAGCATGCCTCACTTCTTTTGTTACTGTCCATCCTACAATAAAAATAAATATCCAAGATTTGGAAGCTGCTGCAGCTGGCAAGACAGACCGCAGAAGAGAGCATTATCCTCCCATTACCTATGCTTAATTATATGCAGTGTAATAGTGTTTCAGCTTCTGCTCACTTCAGAAGTTGTGATTCCCCCTACATTAGCGGGATAACATATCATTGCTCCATCGTCACAACACAGATGCTGTGATGCATCTGGCAAGACTTCACGTCGATGCTTGTAAACCCTGTGTTATGACTGCAGCAGTACAAAACAGTGTTTAATGTTAATGCTTTCCTGGAGTACAGTTAAAAGGCATTAAAACAGAACATTTCTAGGAGCACTACAGAATCTTTGTCAAAACACTGTCAAGACAAAAAAAATACATGCAATGCTGAAGGAAATGTGTCCTATCTTGGTTACAAAGAACACTGTGGATCATCAAAGCAGATCGTTAAATCAATCAGTAGTTTACTTTGCATCAGTGAGCTCTCAGCATATTTGTCTGTCCAACGAAACTACTGCTATGGTTGTGTCCACCTCCCTATGCAGCCACACAGCACTGCATTACTTGGGATTTCAGCAGTGTCAGTAAACACAGAGTACGTTTGTATTTACTCACAAATTTAAGAAGTAAAACTATTTTATTCATGTAAGCCTCTCCATTGCCCAATTTCTTTTTTTCAGTCTGCATTTTGGGACTAAGCTATATTGAAACATCTTTTAACAGTCATTATAAATGTAAGGATAAATCAAAATACCTTTAGGAAAAACAAAGCTCCCCCTGGCTAATCCAGATAAATACTGTGCAGAGATACATTTGTCACGAGTTCAAAAAACTGAAACTTAACATTTTTGTCATGTTTGCTGCATCTCAGCATCCGATATTGAAAGGTACTCCCAATCCTGTGATTAAATCACACACTAATGTTACGAACTGAAAGAACTGCATTGCAAGGACAGCGATGAACAACACAAGGAATGAAGTCATCTCATTGTAATAACATGCACGACAAAGATATGAGTACCATCATTACAAATGATAAGAAATAAAGCAATAAGCAGATTTACCTGAGTAGTTACTGTGTTCTATTCCTGATCTGTTTCATACTCCTTTCAGGATAAACACCCCTAAAGTGTATTTCCCGCTTTGTACTAATATTTTATTCATGACATGTGTGTTCTTCATTATTAAGTGAAGAACTGTAAGGTTTTCAGATGGAAGGCAGAGGGCGGGGGGAACAGAAATCCCCCCATTCCCAGCTCTTGCAACTGAACTCTTATGATGCAGGTGGACAGAAGGATTGTGCTGAAGGGAAGGCGCAGTGTATGCAGCTCCTCTCAGCAGTGCTTCTCTCCCCAGCAAATGCAGCTCGCTCAGGGTGGAACAGCCTGCAGTAGAATAACAAGAGAATTTCTCAAGTGCTAGTGTAAGCGAAGGAGGGGGTGTGAGGGAAAGCAAGGAAAGAAAATGCTCGGGAAGCTGCTTCTCTCTTCAGCTACGGCAGGCTGTATGTCCCTCTTTCACTGGGGTCTTGTGAGGATAGGCACACCAAAGGTTTTAAGGCTCTGAGATACTATGCGAGATCTAACACAGACAGTTGGCTAAAATAACCAGGGTTAGGGAATGCAAAATATTAAGTTTCCAATAGCAACATCAACACCTCCCTGTTGTAGCTCCTGTAATGTGATGTACATTGAGACAAACGGCAATATTGTGCGAGATAACATCTTTGGCCTGAAATCTTGCAAAACTGCAAAATCAGTCTCGCTCTCCTACCCCTCCTCAAGACTCATTTGCCACTTTTTAAATTGCTTTTGATTTTACAGATACCGTTTTCCCCACTGTATTCTTTAATATTTTCTCTCTTCTGATGGTGAACAAAGAACTAAGACGTTAACCCTTGCAGGTGCTGTTTACAGCTATGTTTACATCCCACTGCTGGAAGGTAACTTAAGTGACCATACAGATGAAAAACTATTTTGCATGTACAAACCACCAGCAAACCTATACAGCATATGTGCTAGAAATAAAGAGAAAACCCGGCTTTTTTCAGATCTATGTAAGGCTTATCCACCCATCATGCGACCGGAGTGTAGAAGACCTGCTGAGCCTCATGTTTTCTGCACTAGGGCTATGCATCTGCCATCCTCTCCTGCAGCTCCCCGGCAGCTCCAGCGGCTGAGCTGATGTTCAGTGTGCAGCGCTGGCACTTCCCCGGGGCTGGATCCCAGGCATCCTCCGCATGTAATCTCACAGTTAGCCTCAGCACTTGACTGCGAATGGCACCTTTTGCATTAAACAACAGGAGCTGAAATGTTTGCTCTCATAAATATACTGCTAACAGTCCACAGATTTTTTTTTTTTTTAAAGAATACTAACTCTTAAGTTACTACAGCGTCTTGTCCTTGCTGACTTTAATTATCAGCTCTAAGTGATACAAACCCAGTTCTCCCTCACCCACCATTTTAAAACAATATTATTTACAATTAGGTTGTTTGGGTTTTTTTAAAGCATTGTTCTGTTAATAGTATTGACAATGATATAGTAACAACTACACTTTGTAATCTAGTAATACCAGCTCAGAGAAGTTTCTCTCGGAGAGAATTTTCATCCCCATGTGGTTTATATATGCTACTTCCTATGCAAATCAAGAACCCACTGACACATCCTATTATAATACTTGCCCATTTCGTACATGTATTTGTCGAAATCATCACACTCATAATATGCTTTGGAAGAAGAACACGTCCCAGCCCATATCGTTGCTACGACAAGAGATGAGATATGGATCCATGATGGGAGCGTATCCTCCACTCCGGGAGGTGGGTGTTCACGATCACTAAAATGGCATGGACGGTGGGTGGCAGCAGGTTATCGTTTCTTTCCCACGTTATGTAATTAGTACTGTCAATCCCGGCCTTTTAAAAACTCAGAGTTTAAGAAAAAGAATAAACTGCTGTATTTTTATTTATTGCTTTGGTATTCTAGCCTTTAAGATTCATATTTTTCTGTTCTAAAGAGCCGGGCATCACAACTATTTTTAAAAGGGAAGCCTGAGCTTTCCATCACTGTGGAAACTGAAGCTTTAAGGGAAATCACAACAAGATCCGTAATAAAATCATGACTGCCAGCAATCTCACATAGCATGTGAAGAAGAAAACCCTTAACAACATCATGTTGTCACTGAACACAAACTGCTGACAACTTACCAGGAAGGAACAGCAAGTAAGTTAGACCATGAGCGCCATGCTAGCGTACGCCAGAGCCCGGCTGGGGCACTTCTGGATGGGAAAGGGAAAGGGGCTCGCACTTGTGAGGAGAGGGGGATACAAATGTCAGTCCAACAGGCAGTGCTGTATGTATTGCACTGACAGTGCCTGCTCTGGTGAGAGCTGTATCAAAAAGGCAAACGCAATTGCTGAAAAACTTTCAGAAGAGCACTCCCTCAAGGCTGACTGCAGAGACCTCTAACAAGTGAGGACTGGGAAAATCAACACTTGGAACAACACTTGTGTGAGTCGTGATCTAAGCCCCAGAGATGTGATGGGCCTGACACTTCTCAAAAAGAGAAAAGCCTTGTCATTACAGCCTCCTGTTGCACATTATTAACACAAGGACCAGGAATGCCCATCCCTTTGTGAAAATTAGGCTCCTTGGATCTGTATATCAGAGATAAGTGGTAAAACTGATGTGAATCACTATTGTTACAGGGCTGGAGACCCCAGGCCTCCAACAGAACCCAGGGAACTGTACAAACAAGAGGCATTCCTTGCCTAGGGGAGCTAATCATCTAAATGAAAAAGACAGGCAGGGAATTGGAGGGGAAGCAGAAGCAAGCGGAGGTGAAAGCTATTTGCCCAGGGCCACACAGCCAGTCAGCAAGCAAACCAAAAATAGAGGCTGACCCCCTTGATTGCCAGCCCATTGTTCTCTCCACTAGACTGAATCTCCCATGGTGGATGTGATGTTAAATTGGTATTTCTGTTTTGCTGCTGTCATTTTTAAAAATAAAGCATGACGGCAATGCCTCTGTACTGAGCTGCTACAAATGAGGCCACACGAGCACTTTTAGAAACAATACCATGGAGAACTTTGGCCAAGAGAAGAAAGCAAGGCCCCCAGACATAGAGTCTGGAGAGAGCATCCTGATTATCAGCTACTCCTCTGCCGTTGAAGGCAAGGGTCACTACAGTTTTGAAGGCTCTCAGCATCAATGCCTTTAACCAGAGCAAGCCCTGGACAAGAAGTCCAGCTGAAGAATGCAGCTAAAGGCAGACGCCATTAGGAGTCGAGAAAGGATCTGGCCCTGCTGAAGCGTTAATAGCACAAGAGGATTTAGGGTCATAACGGTGTATGTAGTAGCTCTCAGCCTGGCAGGGTAAATTCTCCTGTGCAGAACTTGGTGCTGCTGAATACAGACTATTGCTGATGACTGATCAAGATCCTGGCTTCTCTGTACATCGCTCCAGGATGCAGGGCACTTGTCCTTTCAAAGCACAGGTTTTCATACCCCTTAAATGTCACTTTAAAACACCATAAAGTTTTCCAAAAGACCTCTATCTATGTCTACAAAGGCTGCACCAGTGTTACTTCAGGCATCACAAATGGAAAAAAAGTCTTCCACCAGTGTGTACACGAAGCAGTTTTTTCAGAAAACCCTAATGAGCATATGACATAGTGGTTGGAGGCCTCTGCAGGACGAACATCTCCATCCTTGGAGATATTAAAAACTTGACTGGATACGTTCCTGGAAAACCTGCTCTAGCTGACTCTGCTTGAGGAATGGGGCTGCACAAGATGACCCAACAGGTTGCTTCCAATCTCAATGATTCTGTCATTTGCCGGTGCTTCAGTATACAAACAGCACAGTTTTGCTTGCAATGACCAAACTACAACCAGTGCAGGTGCATGCAAACATCTCACCATGATTTCCTGGTGTGCTTTCTCTCCTCCTGCCACCAGCAGATCACATAAAATTAAAGATTTTAATGCTAGTCTTAAGTGTGACAAGTAATTAATTCCTTAATAAGCAGTACTAATTCACCTTTATATCTTGTGTCCTTTGGACAGCTGTTGTGCATATTCCACCACTTCTAACATTTTGGTATGTGAACTGCACTCATTCACCTCATTCCCACTAAAACTCAAAATGCAGATATTAACTAAAATTGAAGGCAAGTATGTAACTATGACTTCATTACAGAAAGCAGAGGATACTACTTTAACAGATGCAATCATGTCTGGCACAAAAGCCAGTGACATTTGTGAAATGAGAGTGAAAGAATGCAATTTATAAAGATATTACAATCTACTATTAATGCAGGAAAGATACAGACTCACATTCAGAAACTGAAATGCAGAATACCATACTTTAAGTGAAGGAAGGAAAATATCTTAAATACTTCATTTACCAATCCTAAATGCATTGTGACTTTCTTAAGCAATAAGCTGACAGATTTCAACACATTATTAAAGATATTTAGAACTTGCTCCTCTCTTGGGAAAAAAGGGTAAGAAAACTATTTTGCTGAAGTAGTAAAAATTTCACTATTCCTAGGCTGACTTGATCGAGAAACTAGTAATTCTACATGTCTGTAATATGAATTTCTCTCTATCTACTTCTAGGATATCTAAATACAATACATATTTGAAGGTAGATGGCAGAAGCCATTTCATAATTCCGCATACCCACATTTCCATGTGGAAATGTGGGAATGGAGTCTTTTTCAGTAATACAGGAAGACACAGAATAATGTCAGAAGTTCAATTATACAAAACAATTACACATACAATTGACTATAATTTCTTAAATGAAATGAGCTACAGATTAAGATTTTACAGGATTGTATGCACAGGCTGTTCTTTATTTTGAGGAAGACCTGCATCTTTCAATATGTTTGGGTAATACCTATTAGTTCATGCATGCTATTAGAAAATAGTAATAGAATAAGTATCACCAATTGCAACTTCTTTCATGAGAATCCTCTTCTCATCTAAAAGAGCAAGAGGATTAAAAAGAATCACTTTATTGGAAAAAATAAATTTCCTGCGTGTGTAGCTACCCACTCCATACTCAATATTTCTGAATACAAGTTCTGCAGCTATGCTTGACTGTATTTTTAAAAATTAAATACTTTAAAATTCCTAAGCATATACAAAGGACTTGATAAGGTTTTAGAGAAATTAGCTCTGCTAACTTAAAAGCAGTACTTATAAAATTACTTTGAACCCCTGTACTTCTGAAATACGGTTCTGAAAGAGCAGTTTCTGGGGTCTGAGAATTAGGATGGGGAGACTGGAAAAGGGATGTGGGACTTCCTATTACCTCAGCAACTCAAACATTATGAGTTCTCATTTCTAGTTTGGATGTTATCTATTTAAGACCAACATCTACAAGCAAATCCCCAAGATTCATACCCAAACTTTGTTTGACAGCAGCAGAAAGAAGATCCCCCCAACCGAAGGTGGTTTTTTTTCCCCCCCTTAAAAAATCTGACTATATTTAAAAAGAATGCATTTGACAAGCTAAAATATGGACTTCTTTATTTTGATGACAGCGTTGGTATAGGAACTGGTCTTAAGATTCAACAGTCAGACACTAAAACCTGTGGCTATGGCAACCCTGGCTTCTTGTTGCACTCCTTACAGCACAGCGATATTTCAGAACACAACATTGTTGAAATACAGTTAAAAAAAGCAAGCTCAGGAAACTTATGTAGTGTAATTCCCTGGAGCAAAAAATTAAAAAACCCTAGTAAGGTGGCAAAGTTTAAAAAAATGAAGACTTCCAAAACAGCTTAAGTTCATACCACAGATCAATAATAAAGTAAGAACACTGAAGTTGTGGTTTCCCTTCTGTATGCTCCGAAATACTTAAGCTGCACATGAATTTTAGTTCAGTACAGTTCAAATCCTGAAAATTTGCCACTTTCAGGTCAATACTGTTGTGTAACCAAAGAAAGCAAGTAAGCGACTCACCACACAAAAAAACCCACCACCACCACCACCACAAAAACAACAACGAAAAAACCAAAACCAACCAACCAAACAAAACCAAAAATACAATCAACCAAACAAAAACCCCAAACCTCCCCCCCAAAACCCAAACCACACAACTAAATTTTGGTTCTCTTAATGCTACAAAGCAGACTACTGTGGCTAGTTTATTAGAAGAGTTAGCACAGGAATAAGCATACGTGCTCACATGAAAATGTAGTTCTACAGGATCTCTGGATATGCAGTACCATGTTTGAGTAGTAGTTTCCAGCAAAACAAAAATGCAGTTACTCTAGGCACAAACCCCATCTGGCAGCAAGATAGAAGAAATTTGGATTAAGATTTCACAGTGCTAATTCAAACAGGTTTTTAACATAGCTCATTATACTCTATTCTACCTGTAGGTGAACTGTTTTACCCAGTATCATAGGAAATTATTAAAAAGATGGTCACAACTGTATATTCTTCTACTAGAAGGAGAGAACATATGCAAGAAGCTGTAAATTTTCATACTTTCCTCTACACAAAATCCTGTGTAAGAACTACCCATAGCTGTTCTGCTGTATGCTTCCAATAAAATTAAGTGCAACACCCTTGAAGACAGCAGACTGTAAAGCCTTTCCTGGGAAATAAGAACCACAGATAAGAAACTCACTCATGCAAACAAAAAGCTCTTACATAAGATAACTTGTCCTAAGTAAGATAAAGAACCACCTTTCACGTAAACTCAGCACAGAAAGGCAACTTTCTAACTTGTCGTTAGAATCAGAGCAACCAAAGGGAAAGACAGAAGAAAATGAGGTTTCTTCTCCCAAGAGAAATATCAGATGTAAAGGAATGGTGCAACAACTTAAAACAGATTTTAACAATATTGCAGTTCCCATATATGTTTGTTCTGGTAGAACAATGCAAGGCACTTAAGAAAATCACTTGTTCTTCTAGATGCAGTATTTAAAGAGGCCTTTGAGAAACTGAATTAAAGTTTTTTTTCTTTGTACATCTCTCAAACTGCAGACCTCCTTTGCAATTAAATTATTACATCCAATAGCTCCAAAATAATCAACAAACATGCCTGCAAGTTGAAGAAGTACAGCTCAGACATCACGTCTGATCATTATTTAAAATGCTCATATGTTGCACATATATTGCATCAAAATCACTCCCTCGGGCCTGAAAATAGTATAAATATGCATTTATGCAGGACATGTTTCATTAAGTAATGCTGACATGAAGCTTCCATGTTAGCTACCATAATTTATGAAAAGGGTTTTGGAATGTGTATACAACCATGTTTTTTAAAACTGCTTCATATATATATATAAAAATACACATACACAAATATTTATTACTTTAAATTATTACATAATGGTACTATAAACATGAAAACCCCCCTGAAAACCCTGTTAATATATTTTCACATTAGGGTAGTATCAATCTTGTGCTCTTTGATTAAACTTACTTAGAAAAAGATGATTACAACTGATAACCCAGACAGTAAAATTTAAAGAGAAGTTGGCAATATTTTTAATTAAAACTTCAATATGGTCCACTGTTTCCAATGTCACCTTTAAAGTCAGAAAAGGCAATCTCTCCCGCTACTAAATTTTCCCTTTCACGGTTAACACTTAATTGCTCATCAGGAGCAGTAAAAGGATCCTGAGTTCAGCCTGGCTCGCAATGACAAGAGAAGCCATGATCACATTGTCAAATAATCCATGCTGGAACAGCCTCCAGCTCTGTGTTAATTAAGGTTATAACTTGATTTTCAGGCTCTAAAGGAAACTTCCACAGGGGGCTGAGAGGAAGGAAGCAAACCACCCACTAGACCCGAAGGAAACCAGCACTACAATTTGCTATTGCATATCACACAGTATTTCTGCAGCAAGTCTGTCAAGTATTAAGGTCCTACCATGCCTGACAACCAAAAAAATAAGTATGGGGAGATAACCCCCCCGCACAGAAAAGCCGCACTCTGGCAACATGTGCAACAATCTACAAGACAAAAATTAAATTTGCTCATCTACCAAAGCCTTGATGGATGTTCCTAACCAGAGCACATGGATGGCTGCACTGCAGCAATGCACTCCAAGCTTTCAAGCAGGCTGTGGCCAAACGAGCAGCACCAGGTCTTCGTGCCTCACCGACCAGCACTGTAGATAGGAGGGTATGTTTTATACCTGTAGATAAACTCACCTTCAATGGGAAAGAAAACCTTCACACCAGCATTAAAAAAAAGTATTTTGATCCATTCCTTTACAGATGAGAAACAGGGATGTTTTCATAGAGCACATCTTACAACCCTGAATAAATCTCTGATCCCCACTATATGAATGGAAACAAGGGGAAAAAGTGCTCGTAACTGAAACAAGGCTCTTGCTTCCTGATGTTTCCCAGCATCTGCCGGTGTCTTAATGCTTTTTCAGCACATGAAACCGCATTGCAAAAACTGGCAGAATTACAGTAGAAAGTAACATGGCTAGAAGGCGGTGTAACACCCTTATGTGGTGGCTCCTTTCCTGAAACCAGCTACTTAAGGGTAGGGAAAGATACACATACCCTGTACTGCAATTAGCTTCTAAGCACAAAAGGGCTACAATGATCAGAAAAAGATTTATTAGCATCATGTATGAAAATAAGCAGTAAGAAATGAAACTACTAATCAGTGGTAGGAAGTGTGTTCCTATTAAGTTAGCCAATTACATGGTTGTCAGGAGGTGGGCAGATAAGGTCTGAAGCATACTGTAAACTGGCTTCTAAGGACTGTAAACTGGCTTATAATTTACTGTTACTCTTAAGGTTACCTGACACATCTCCATCTGCAGTTCATTACTTTGATAAACTTGAACTCCTTTGAATTAAGTGTGTTGTGCTGGGGATTTGCCTTATATTAACTATTTTGAAAAACATATCAAAGTTGTTCTGCAATTTCTAAGGATGAGGCTAAAGAACAACATGCTTTTCACATATTTGAAAATGTTTATTTGGTGATCTTTTCTTTGAGGTGTTTTGCTCTTGAATGCAGTGGAGGACAACTTCTGAAGCAGACACAGGAAAGTTTGTGCATTTCCGTGAAAAAACACAAAGTTTGCAAAAGTATGTGATTTTGAGAAACCACGGTGAAGTTTACAGGGACTTAGCAGAGCAGTGTGACTTTGCTAACACACTCTATATAAAAAAAAAAATAAATGTGCTTACTAAATGCTCACTAAAGCACACACTCTTGCAAATGTAGGAGCAGAGCCCAAGTCATCTGCTGTTGACAAATCTCTGAGAAACAAACTGACAAAGCATCCTATTTTCCTCTCACGCTGCCTCCCAAAGGGTAACCACCTGCTACTCCTCTTGCCTTGAGTGCCAAAGACCTGCAAGGTTTGCTGAAACATGCTGACCTTGCTAAAGATGCACATAGGTCTCAGTCTAGTTGCACATGGGGAAGACTGGTCCAAACTGGGTTTGTTTTTATTTCACAGAAGGAATGCAGAAGCTGTGACTCCTGTGCAGACTGTAAGCTGTGTCTCCAGGGCAATTTTTGGCTTATTGACCACATTACTCCCAGCCTTTGAAACGAATGAAGCAAGTGCTTCAGCCTCTATATAGTCTTTTTTCACTGCTGCAGTAGGACCACAATAAGGCAGATGTGCTGTGGACAAACCAGTAAGAAATCACAGATTGAAAAAAACCTATAACGCACATATCCGAGTTATTCCTTCGCAGTCTTCTTAATCATTGCGATGCATACATTTCATGCACTCACCATTGCATCTTAAATGCACTTCAAATATCTTTGTGTGTCACTGAGATACTTAGAGCATTAGATCGTCTTTAACCAATTCCAAAAATTTTCTTTTTGTAGCCCTCAAGCTTATAAGGATTGTTAAAAATATTTTTAAAAAATTGAAAAGCAAAAAAGACAACTAGATCACTATTGATGCAAAGAATAAATCCACCGTGTTAGCTGATAAAACATAATGTCAGTAAAAATATCCAAGAGCACTACGATCGCCCTGAACTGTATCTTTTCTCAATACTAACCAACTCTTCTATTTCAAGGTAAAGCTAGCGAAAGGGAAAACAGAAAAGTGAAATGTTACCATGGAAATGTTTGACACCAAAGACAAATGGAAGGTCTCTAGGAAAATGGCTCAAGTTTTAAATAGCAGGTATCCAGTGTAAGCACAAAAGCATAAAGCAAGCAATCACTCTGGAGAGTACGTTACATTTTTCTTTGCATACAGTTACTTGCCTGTTCCTTTGCCTTTAATTTTCTCAGTACCTGGATGGCAATTTGCAAGCTGGAATTCTTAGTATTTTTATTGGGAAATGAAATGCTGAAATTCTCTCCAAAAATGTAGGATTTTTTTCCGCCTGTTATAATTTCAATACTTGGTTTTAATTTGTAAGCCTTTTTCAATCAAGCATTGCAGTCGAGAATCTGTAGCAGTAAACTCATGTAAAAAAAAATGTGTAAATTTGTGCCAGCTACCCCAAACCCAGCAAACTAAAAGCTTGACTTGCATCTCAAACAGATGCAGCTACATTAAGGTATGTAACTGCAAAGCAGAACTACTCAAACAGCTAACAGCGGTAACAATCATAGCCTGTAATTCTACAGGTTCACAATCCCAGGTTAGATTTTAAAGATTTTTAGAGAACATTCTTCATTCCCACTCGTGCCGTACTGTGACACAGCAAAAGTTGTTCATTTGGGAACATGACATGAATATACTGATACTGAACACAGCAGGGATAGTTTAAAGTCACTGTCTTCTCCAGAAAGGGCTTAGATTTAGCCCCTGTAAGAGACCAGTGCGTAAGGCATATTTTAAACAAAGACTGTCCACTGTCCTGCTGAACGTAAGAAGACGTGGAAGTCATTCTGAGACAGCAAAGGGATTTTATGAGTTCGTGACAGTGAAACATTATGTCTTAATTCCCTTCTGAGAAAGAAACTTTCAGTTATAGAGAATGGCAGAAAAATCATGACCTGAGAGTAAATTCTCCAAATATACCAAAAGGTTTCAGTGATTTAGGGAAACGGGAAGTCTGAACAGCCTGCCCTGTTCTGTCATTATGCTGTAATATGGACAGAAATTATTTTGAAATTAGATTAAATTCAAATTAATCAAGATACTTACAAAATTTTCAGAATATTTACTTCAACCCCCTAAATATATTTGTTAATCCTAGGAGTAATATGAAGTATCCTTCTTGTGAAGTATGCCTCTTGTGAAGCTCTGCTTCAAATATTAAATTAATTTTAACTTCAATTATGGAAGCACAATCAGTACTGGCATAATAACATCAAGTAACATTTGACAGATGATGTTAGTGAATATCTATTTACATAAACTTAAATCAGGACTGCATGATCCCATTAGATATAAGAATGATGACTCGGAAAGGCAGATTTGGTTTCAGGGTGGTTTTTCCTCCCTCTGACAGTACCACTATGGATTTCTAAATATTCCAAATTAGTGTTTCTTGTGCCCTTCTTGTAATGAGGCCAAGCAGGTTGTAAATACACAGAAAAGCCATTTAGACATGGTGCTTTTACACACAACTAAATTCTTGGCATCAAATGAAACACAGAACCTGAAAGAACTTCTTGCAGAGGCTTTGTCTAAACCAGCTAAAAGGCTGTAAGTATTTTGTAATCTTTCAATGTAAATTTATGAGAACAGGAGTAAATGGAGGAAAATAACCAAAAATTGCGATAATATTGTAATAGTAGAAAGCTAGGCAACTCAACCTCATGGGAGGAGCTTATTATCTCTTGGAAAAAATATTTTTCTATTGCAAACCCACACAGACTAACAGCAATTTGTTTAAAAAAAAAAGAAAAAGGAAACAAAGCAGAGTCGTACAGCTTCCTGTCATAGGAAAAAACAAAGCTCAGTTAAATCTTGATGTCAGCTTGAATTAATTTATTTCAGACTCATGGCAATATCTTATGACACTGCAGGTTTTTTAATTATTAGGTGTAAAAGCAGCAGTCTTAATAAATCCCAACAGTAAGGATAACGGCAGAACCATTTTACTCTCTGCAGACTCTCAGAGGCAGTAACTGCTACATTTATTCTGAGAGCAACGTTCAGATTGGAGATGAATCTGTAGAAGCATCTTGAGACAATTATTCAGCAAGAATTAAAAGCAAACAGACCTGTGAGATTTGTGTCCGAAAGGAAGAAGCCTTTCTGCACTGGAAAGAGCACTCTGCCAGTACAGAGGCTCTGAAGATTTGCTACACGGGTTTGGGTACCACAGAACATTCTACTCCGTCCAGGAAGATGGTGCAATAGCAAAAGCTAGTCATTTTAAATGAGGAAAAGGAAGGATTTTCTGCTTGTCATATATATGTCAAATAGGGAAAAAAGCCAAGCAACCAATATGTTGCTGTGCTGCTGGGATTAGGAAAAGTCACATCACAGAGAAGCAATAAAGCTATTTAGCACCTGGTTCACCACTCCAACTCTCTGTAGATTTGCCAGAATCTTTGTTGCCACAGGGCAAAGACATTTTTAGCTAGAGGAAACATTCACAAAAGCATGGTAGGGCAGTTATGCTTTCCAGCTTGGCTTAACAGAAACTTCCCACTACTGAGGAAATTCTAACTAATGCAGAGTCCCAGTTAAGAGCATTCTCTTAAGAAGCTAATTCTTTCCCACCAGATATTGTGTTTTTTTTCTTGCAAAACATAAATAATGGAATAAAATCTTGTAAAACATAAATAATGATGCCATCTATACTGCTTAAGTAACGATTTCTTCAGCACACAGAGCACCTCTGCAGAATGACCAGATCCTACTAATGAAGGGCACCATTCAGTTTGCTACATGCTGATTTTATCTTCCATAGTTTATAACAACGGAAGTTATAACATGCAGGACAAAACACTTAGGATGCATGTTAGCTCACTATATTTCTACAGTCCCTGCTAAAAGGAAATGACCTACAGAATCTCAGTTCTCACTTACATTAAGCCCTTATTCCTGCCCTTGGTCTCCCAGATGCATCTTCTTTATAAACTTCATCTCTGGTCCCCAGAGAAAGGACAGGAGGTGCTGCTGTTTGTATTAGTACACCCATGGCTGATTCCATGAAGAGGATTTGCTATGATTTAAGAAATCCCATCACAATTGTCCAGGCTACTTGTGAAAAATCTCATTAGAAGAGAGCTTGTACAGTTTATTATATCAGCTGTCCGATTTCAACCAAATCTACCAAAGCTACCCTCAGACACAAATCTTAATGAGTCTATTAATTAGGATGGATGATAATCCCAATCTATGTGATAACTAGGAGAAGCAGCATTTCTAGATTTTTCGCTCACTAGTAAAAAAATTATTAAAACCATGAACTCTAGTATCTAAAAACAGCTACTACGGAGGAGGTGTTTCCCTTCACTAAATGCAAGACTTTATTTTTGTTTTCTTTTTTTCCTTGATCAAGATTTCCCATCTGCTATGTTATCAACCAAGAGAATTTGCCAGAGGGCTCTCCTCAGATTTCACTTGACAATCATTTGGTCAGGAAAAGCCACTTTTCCCACAGGTGTCTCTCAGGTTCAATTGCACTGCCTTGACCACAGAAAAAAACACACCACTGCAGTAACAGCAATAATGATCAACTTTTTCAAAAGTCTATGGTTCTATGCAAATCTATGGCTGAAACTCCAGATCTGTCTCCCCACCATCCCACTGTTTCCCCATGTTATAGTGCACAGGGAAGCAAATTCTGAGTAATCTTAATGCCTTTCTGACTGTGGACCTACCTGTGAGGTTACCCCATCCTCCAGCAAAACAGAGTAACATGCTCTTCTGCTTTGGAAAGCCCTTCTTCAAACTCATATTCTGGCCAAGGACAGGCAGGCTGCAGAGCACACATGGACACACAGTAAGGCTGAGAAAAGGAGACTGGTGATACCCTACTGCTGATAGATGAGATTCTGGACTGATGCTTACACAGGATTCAGAAGGAGAAAAGCTTTAAAATGTCTCACCTAGTTAACTGGATGGTGTATCTGTGGTTCCTTATTAAGACACAGTAAGATTATCAGAGCCTGGAGCCTTCCAAAACCCTGATTTCCCATAGGGAGCCTGTCACATCCATGTTTTTTATTCAGACACTCCAGGTCTGTACAACCTCAAATTGAAAGGAGAAAAAAAAAAAAAATCATACAAAGCCCACACAAACACACTTTATCAAGGTAGGGATTATGTCTCTCTCATAATGGAGCAAAAAAGGGAAAGGCAAGGTGACCTTCTCAACACCAGATGGTGATCAAGTTATGAGTAGGAAGCAGAATCCAGGTCCGCCTCCTACTTCCTCACCTGATAAATTCTGTCACCTACAGAGTAATAAAAAAAATTATTCCCTCCACGTACTATATAAAAAACCCCCTATCTATAAGGCCTTATATATATCTGTTATGTAAGACATGAAGAGTCATGAAAGAAACACTCTTCTCCTCTATAACAGGATCTGTGTACCAATTTTCTACCTTTAAATATACAATAAAGCTATGTTTTGATTTGAAGTTCTTCTACCCTTCAAAAACCATCCAGACATTTGAAATACACAGAATCAGCATCAGCAATCATCCAGGAAAATGGAAGCGTCCAAATAATTTTGGAAGCCACAATGATGCCTTTATAACCTAAATGAAAAGCGTGCACATATCGGACAGCTCATGAGATTCAGCACAATTCAGAAGCCATTGCCTGGCTTTGTCAATCAGATTGCATACATTCACTTTCTATTTTAAAAAGTAATTCTGACAACTAACACTTTTCAGCCTAAGTAATGCTGGGGCAGCAACTTTCATTGTGGTACAGAAAGGTTATAAGGATGTACAGTGTATTTATGTGCCTTTTAAAAAATGGAGCAGTATATTTGAACTGAGAGAAGCAGAATCTTTGTGTGACAAGAATTAACAAAGCCCATGTAAAGCCCAAACTGCATACTGAAAAGCACCCAGTTACAAGCAGTGAGAAAGTTTAGAAGCAGTGCTGACCTCTATTTGCCTTCTGGTAGCACCCACCCATCAGCTGTACCCAAGATTTGGGCAGAATTTATAGGTGGTCCTTCCCTTAGAACCTCTATACTGAAACATAAAGAAATTACCATAATTGTCTATTATATTTCACCAAAAAGGAACTGGGGCACGCAAAGTTTAACACAGCCGCCCTTAGACAGAGATGATCTGAAGGAAAGCTGGAAGCTATGTCCTGCCTTTCAGAATTTCAAGGCAGTAACTTCCTCACATGACTCTCTAATACGAGTAACTGATGCATCTGAGCAATTGCAGCCGTGGGATGGACACTGCCAAACTCGGTGCAAGCCTTCAAGAGTTGACATATATGCTCATTTAACACAATTCTCAGTATCCCTTTGAAAGTCCGCAGATTTAAATAAAGCACTCAAAAGAGCCTGCAGGGCTGGGAGTCCTGGCTATCTCAGATGAAAGAGGATTTCTGCCTTGAAACTCCTTCCTTAACTTTTTTCCATATCCAGATTACTGTAGATGCTATTACCGTAGCTAGTCCACGGTGATCACCTGGGAAGCTTATTTGGCATCCATTAATCCTACTATCAAAAGCGAGCTGTCACTAAAAACAAGTATCATAAAAGTGATATTATCACTACAGTGAGCTCACTAAAGTGAACGGTTTTGAATTTACATCTGCATTTTTCTCAGGCTCTTATTTGCAAAGAAAAAACATTAAAAAAACCTGAGTATTCAACTTCTAGGTATCTAGTCACCTAAATTGCACATGGTGTATGGCCAGGGGGAGACTCTGGGGGTCAAACCATTGCTCACAACCACCTCGTGGGAGGATTTAGGGAAGGAAGCACCAGACTCTCCTCAGAGGTGCCCAGGGAGTGACAAGAGGCTGCAGATGCAAGCAAGAATATGGGGAATCCCGATTAGACACATGGAAACACTTTTTCACCACGAAGGTGGTCAAACAGTGGGACAGGGGCCCTGAAAGGCTGCGGGATTTGCATCCTTGAAGGCCTTCAAAACCCAGCTGGGAAAGTCCTGAGTAATGCGCTCCTCCTGGTCCTGCTTGGAGAAGGGGACCAAGCTGGAGATCCTGCGGGTTCCCTTCCAGCATAAATTATTCTGTGACCTTGCTGCTAGAGACCATCCCAAGGAGCAGGCGTACACGCAAAGCGTAGCTGGATCCCACACCTGCTAACAGCTTTCAAGCTGGTTCAGCTTCCAGCAGTGTTTGCCTTTGCCAGCCCTGCACAACCTGCTGTGAATCACTTGCTCTGTTTCACCTTGGACCTCCCTTGTCATCAGGGTGGTGCCCACTGCTCTGGGGGAGCCCCAGCCGCCACAGCCCCCCAGAGCAGGTGCCTGGCCCAGCACCCTGATATGCGAGTAGGAATAAATCGTGTAATTTTTCTGGCTGACTATCCTATTCTTTTTTTTTTTTTTTTTAAATCTATTCATGCAACAGACATATTGTAAAGTCAGAGCCAGCTAGCTATGGAGCTGGAGGTCTGGTTTTGCTAGGGCTAATTATATTAAGCACTGGAATACGGTAGTGTATGGTGCGTGTGAGGCAGGTATCTGTCAAACAATTTGCAAATTATATATTGGAAGTGTTGTTTAAGGTCCTGAGCGTTACCCTCCAGTGTTACTAATCCTTTATGCAGATACGTGCTGCTTAATTGCCAGTTGGGAATTACAATGACACGTTACATGACTAATCTTTCAAACTACAATCATGCTATTCCCCCCACCCTCCTCCTCCTCCTTTTCCTGTCAATCTCTTTTCACTCTATTTTGTTGCTGTTTCTCTTGCCAAAACCACCTTCCTTTGTATCAAGTGGAAAACTTTGGAAGTGGAGAATACGGTATTTAAATGTACTGCACAGAACGGATTCAGAGAACTACACTTTTGCAGGTCTCAAAACCAACCCCTGCTACCCAAATTCTACGTAATACTGCTCTAAAAGCTGGTGTTTCCCAAGAATATTCAATCTCTAAATATAATTTCCCTGATGAGAAAAATAACCACTATTGCCACACTATGTTTAGGAGTAAGAGATACTTGTTAAGTATGTTTTCTGTGTGAGTGGTCTAGTTTCTGTACTCGGAGAAACAGTACCAGGGAGCAACATTCATACAGACACGTTCTAAAACATTAACCTCAATTTCCCTTACATCCAACAGCCCTTTATTCCTAGAAGCAGAACACATGAAGGGATTTTCACATAGGTCACAGAGCCTAACACTCAAAGGCACCATTTGCAATGTTTGTTTTTTTAAACATGTAATGCAATTACTTCACCCCAAAAGTGAATGGCTCAGGATTTCCAAAGCACAGGAGATAGAAGCACTCAAAACATAGTTCACAGTGGGCACTTCTTCACAGTACAACGTTCTACGGTTTTTTCCCCCTCAGGAGAATTTCCAAAAGCATTTTTGATCAGAAATATGCACTGCCATCACAGACAGACATCTGACTGCTGGTGAGTTTGCAGGACTGGGGAAACAAGTCATAAATTTCTTCCTTGCCTCTAACAGCTATTAATTCACTTCTTATCTCGCCAGAGACAGAAAATGCTTTTGACAATTGCAACTACCTGAGCTACAGAGAACCTAAAAAGTCTGCTAGGTTATGAAGCCCTGCAAACATATCAGTAAGACAAAATTACAGCTGTGACTACTGATGCAATTTCTACCATCCTTTACACTGATGTCCTCTATTGCACAAGAATTCATTCAAGTTTCCATACTCCAGGCACTATTCTACAAGCCACCACATTGACCAGCCGGGCAAAAATATGAATACAAAGCAAATCTGTCATTAGCAAACTGAAGACAATGTGAACCATGATGTGTTCATTAGCCTATTAACCTCACATGCAATCTCAGAGTGTGACAGATGATGGAAAATAGTACTTCTTAATTGAATGAACAAACTCTTTCATTCACCATCAATTATCTCTTGGGAGCTTCATGAAAAGAGAAGGAAAGCTCTCTCAAGATGAGGCCCAGAGAAGTACCCCTCAGTCTTCACATCAATGGACAGAAACAGAGATGAAACCTAAGAGAACCAGTATCGACATCTGACTCCCACATATTGGCAAGAGACATCACTTGCCAAATTACAATAACAAGCTTTACAGCATATTAAATTTCAAATCAAAATGATCAAGGCAGGCAGTATTACAGATCCGGTAGCAAAGGCCACCTCGTTATCTTACAAAGATTGCTTCCCCAAAGCAAAAGTGTTCAGCCAAGGAAGCAAGACCACTTGGTCACAGAACAGTGCCTGTACAACAGGACTAACAAAACCACTTCAAGAAAAGCGCAAGCAACTGCCTGTCGGCATCCAACAATCAAGAGACAAAAGTCAAACCATAAAACCATACCACGGTCATTCCCAGAAACATATCGGAGTTTTAAATAATTTGAGGGGCTTTGGGAAGAATGAAAGACATATTTGATATGATTCTGAGGAAAAGTTCAACTTCAGCTGCCATGTTTCAGGCAACTGAATTGTGGTCTCTCACAGGCTCCTCTTCCAAATTCCCATGTTGGGCCTCATCATTTTCCAGACAAAGAAAGTATGTGCTTGTAAAGAATTTCCATTTTTACTACAGCAGTTTTCTGATGAAAACATCTTATCAAAGTGATTCCCAAGCACACTATAAATCCAATAGTAATCTGAAAATGAACAGGAAGCTTTCTTTTGCTATGATCAAACAGCACTTTCAAATCATTCACAACTTCTGCAATCAAAAGTGTTTTGTTTTTAGGCAGCTTTTATTTAGGCAGTATGTCAAAATTCAATCTTCATTTCTGAAGATGTTTCTGCAAAAAAAGAGACAAGAACCTGAAATGAACGGAGATACAAACGCAAAGACCGCTTTAGGTCACAGATGGTTTTTCCCCCTACATTAACATGATTTTATTTGTGGATACAAAATAAATACAAGAGTTGTCTATTAGCTACTGAGCTAAAGTGAACAAGATGTTTGCCTGGATAGCTATGGAAAAAGATGCAGGTGTGATGTAGGATTGGAAAGGACATGAAACATACTTCCTGTACAGGTAACTCTGGCAGGCATTACCACTCATTTCATGATCCACAAGTGTAGTGTCATATTTTGAAAGCTGAGGGGGCAGAAGATGCAAGAAGTGCAATTAACTCTCTAGCCAGACTCCAGCAGTGCTTATCTGGAGTAAGACTTCACATAAACTTAGGTGCAGAAAAGATATGTTACTACAAAAAAAGTACAAGAAAGCCATATACTTAATTCTGTACACAAATTTAGAAAAGCTTGTATTTGGCAGAAAGACAGGGCAATTGCTTTTTCCACCTTCCTTTTCCCCCAAATCACAGAAGCAGGATGAGTTACTGCCTGATGAAATATGTGAATGTATGATCTCACAGATTCTTATTGAAGATACCAAGCAGTAAGTGCTTCACTATCAATTTCATGTGAGAGGTGGGTCTGAAGAATAAGAGCATAGAGGGACTTATTTATTGATGTGGTTAAGCTTTTTAAAAATAACAAATTAAATTTTCACTTTAACTTCTTTGGTAACACAAGAACCTTTTAAGAGGGTACTATTCCTGATTGCAAAGTGGTAGAGGAAAGACACATTTGTTATTGCCATTCACAGCTAGTGGCTACAAGTCTGGAGGATTTCCAATTTTATCACCAAGAAAAAAACCCTGTGCTAACCACTGCGTTTATAATGCTTCTAAGGGTACCCACATATAACTGGGCAGCTGTTCATGGTTAACAGGATGAATCTTTTGGAGGAAAAAAGCACTGAGGATCTTTGATCCACAGAAAGTGGGATAAAAATAATACGATTTGGCAAAAAAAAAAAATCTGAGTTACTTGTGGACTGTAGAAATAGTCATTATACACAGCTTATAATGACAGAGGAGCATACAGTACAGGTATAAATAGTCTTCTCTCCTTGTGAAGAGTATATGGGAGCTAAACCACTGTGGTGCTTATCAGTTATGCTGCTCTCCTAAAGTGGGAGAAATGTCTTCTTTCACTGCACAGACCTCCCCTCTTGATGCGCAGTTCCTCAAATTCATAGTGGGCCCCACCAAACATTATGAACCCAGGACCTTCAAGGTCAGACTTCCTAAATAGAAAAAGCAAAAGCATGCACACAGTGTGTCCCTTCGGGACTGGAAGAGTACAGGCCAGAAGCTGACTTCACTCTTGGAGGTGGCAATGTCAGCATCAGCTGGAGCAAATAACTGATTTCTGTACTTCATCAAAGCTTGACAGTTGCACAAATACAGCAGGAGAAAACCTGAAGACTCAGCAAATGCTGAAATAAACATGTATCAAGCCAATTAGGAATCTTTCATTACTGATAATTAAAAAACATTCAATGGTAACACCTACGTGAAAGGGAACTCTGCTCTGTTTAAAGGCTACCTGAACAGTGTTAACCACAGCATGACTTTTTGCTTTATTACATGCATTTTATGATGGGAAAGAAGTAATAGGGCACAATAAGACTTAACAAGTGAAATGTGATTTTCCCTCTTAAAAATAATTCACCAGAGTTGCCATTTAATAGAGACCAGAAAAAGAAATTGTAATGCAATGATACACAAAGATACTCTGACTTGACCCAAAAATCGAACACCTGATCTAGATGAGAAGTTGTGGAAAATTCTGCTTACACAACTTTTTTTCTAGTCAAAATAAAAATCAGTAGAATTAGTTTTAAAATTTCACTTTTTTCCAAAGGGACTTTCACAGGTACTAATTCAATGTTGTTTAAAATAAAAAAGTGTAACAGCTTTTTCAGATTAACATGTTCTGAAAAACATTTTCCAAACAACATTATGCTAAGAGGATTTTAAAAACCTAACCTGGAAGGGAAAAACATAAATCAGAAATCAGCCTCTGTTGGGCAAGTAAACATACAGTGGTCCTGAAGAGGACGAGGAAAGGCTGATGCTAGCTGGACCTGAGGGTTCCAAGGCCAGCAGATCATCCAACGCTGCCACATGAGCTTGGGAGGGAGACAGCAGGGGCTGAAATGCCTGGGCAGCAAATGTCTCCTCCTGAATGTTACAGTTCAGCCTGATTGAAAAGCTCCTGCTCTGAAGTACAGTGTCTTGCATTTCAGCTGACGTTCAGCTAACACAGAACAGAGCCAAAATGCTCTCCCTTCTCAGAAATCCAAAAAGAGCTAGCTTGTGACCTTCTGCAGGGGATCAGAGAAACACCCTAAGGGTCACCCAAAAGCAGGCAGCAGCACCAGCTGGAGACAAAAAGACGACCAAACATGGGATAATCAGAGGAGTTTATGAGATTCCAAAACTGCCCAGACATGTTGAGTTTATTATAATCATCAGTCCTAGCGGTTGCCTCAGTTTACTCCTAAGTCTTCTGTAGGAGAGGTGTTGTAAAAAAGGCAGACCTCATCCTCTCTGTCAACCAAGAAAACTCCATCATAACACACAGGACTGATCACCCTACTTAGACTGTATAGGTCTGGGAACAACTTCCTCAACTTGCAGGCGTGTGAAAACATCTAGGCAGAATGGAAGGAAAGAATCACTTTCTTCTCCAGGAAAAAAGACAGCAGATTAAACATCTGATGCAATTTAAAAATAGTATAGTAATACTAATGATACCAAGAAATAGTTGGAGTGGACTTGCTTTAGGCAGAATCGCTGTACTAATAAGGGATGCATGAATTTGACATCATATTGAAAAATGAAGAGTGGTACAAGCAGCACTGAGTCAACCGCCCAGGAGTCAGAATGACAGGCTGCTTTTTGACATGACATAACTTTTTTTTTTTCCTCATTCTTCCAGGAAAATCTTGGCTTGCAACCCTTTACTACTTCACACATTTGTGAATATGAGCCCTGTAATTAGATATTGCCATCTCTTGCTCTCCCTTGTTTGACCACCACGAACCGTACATCTTCCCTGACTGCGACCAACCCAACGTAGGGGCTGCCATGGCCCACAAGCCCTTCAAGTCTGCTCCTGCAACAACAGTCAGTGACAGGGTGCAGAGGACGTGAAGCCCCAGTTACAGACACAAGGGCAATTCTTCCCTAAACTGTGCTTGATACTTAAGATTTCGTATTTCAGCTACTAGTGATGTTCTCACTTCTCACTTAAGTGCCTACACTTGAAGAATCCTGTGTATTTTTTATTAGCTTTCAATTTGACACCCTCACTGTGAAAGTCCTTCACCTTTTGCAAAACTGGAAGGCTAAATAAGTCCGATCTATAATTTGTATGCTGCTTATTATGTGGAAAAACCGTGTTACACCCATTCATATTCCCCTCCTCCCAGTTCAGCAGTCCAAATATTTTTGCATACTATTTAAATAATATTTATTCCTACTACAGAAAAGATTTGGTAACTTCTCTTACTATGACTTGCAGAAGGTAGGTGGGACCAAACACAGGCAAACGTTTCTTTATTAGCAATGAAAATAAAGCTGTGATATTCTATCCTCATTCATTCCCTACAAGAATCCAAGCACTTACTTTTCTCTGCTCCTGCAACACACAAAGCAAAGGTTTTAACCTTTTTGCTGACTACAGCAAAACTTCTATAACAGTACATTAATAATACTTAGCACTTCACAGCCATAGCATTTAACTTTTCAACCTCTGACCTCCAAGAGCTCAGCATCATTAAATCCATTCTGCACATGGGGAAACCCGAGACGTGGAAACTTCCCCAAGGTCACTTGACAATCAGATGAACAGCTAAAACTGAAATCCAGAGCTCCAAAACCACAGATTAGTCCTCCAGGCACTCAACCACACGCTCCCTTCCAAGCTACTCAGAGCTAGAAAAGATTGCCTAATTAGCACTTGTATTTAGCTGTTTTAATAGACCTCTCTCCTACTCCCCTCTTCAATCCCATTTTTAGACACTTTCCTTAAAGCCAAGTGCAGCATTGCAGTCTGCTGTATGTTATGCAAGTACAGCTTTCTTCTGTCTAGCAGAATCAAAATTCTTCACAGTGCATACTTCAGAAATAATTAAGACAGATCAGGATAGCAAAAAACGCAGCAGAGATCAACCTGCCAAAGCAACCAGTTTGCACATTTCTCTCTCTCCCTCTCCAGCTAGGGAACAACTGAATAAATGACTCTTCCTGGCTCTTGTGCAAAATCCAAGCTATTCCCCTTGCTCTTCATGGGTACTGTAAGCAAAAAGGTACAGTGCCTGTGATCCACTGTGATGCTTAGGAATGGTAAGGAGAGGGACATCAAGAGACAGGATACAGAACCGAAAGATAATGGTGGGAGAAGGAGGTGGAAGAAAATTGAAATAGAGCATCAGGCATTTTTGGAAGGAATTGTATCAATTTCTACAAGTACATACAGCTGAGGAAAATATTTTTCACTGCTATTTACTTAAAATTAGTAAATCCCTTAAGAAAAATATGAATGGGATCATTCAGAGGACTTTTAAAAAAGTAGAACAAGACCCATATAGGTCCAATGAAGACAACATGGCAGAGCTAAAATTTTATCTTTTCTGCTACGCCACACAGCAAGTGAATGTTCCTATTCAATTCTATGTCAGAAGAAAAAACATGATAAAGTCACAGCTTCCAAGTTCTGTAGAAGTTCTTTCTCATGTCAGGCAAGGACCTCAGGCAGCAGAATATGCAGCTCTCACAAAGGTATGCACAAAGCTCCAGGCTGTGGTTGAGGCAGACTATCTAAAAAGATATTCCAGCTTCCTTTTACCACATGGTTTAGCCTGCTTGAAAGCAAAACAAGATTGCTAGGCAGCATTATACCTTCATTAGTCTTCCAGAACTAAGTCCTGAAACCAACTGTTTTGTTACAGCTGAATCAATGAACAAATACAAGGTTCAGTTATTTACTAGGAGTACTTAACTTTCTCATGTAGCATCCCAAAGTTTTGCCAAATTTTGGTGGTTGTTTGTTTGGTTTTGTTTTTTTTTTTTTCCCTGTAGAGACTGTTAAGAGTTTTACACTAAAACGTACATCAGCTAAGCAGAAGGGATGCATCCTTTGACAGGCTAAAATCAGATCTACCATCAACCTTATCATGTTTCCACAAAAATATGCTCCATTCTGCTGACATTAAAGCACATTACAATGAATGGGCCCTCCAAACAAAACCATCTGAAATACAAAGATTTTATTTAGGACTGTTCCTGGGGCTGGCAAAGCTCCAGTCTATTTGAAGGGTGTTCTGTCTGCCCACTGAGCCTAGATTTTTATTTTCTGTTGCAATTTTCATGTTACCATAAGCATTGCTCCATTTTCACACTAGCATTAATCCCAACACATGCTAGTCAGAGACAAATGTACTGGGTGCTGCAGGTAGACTAGACCTTAATAAATTTTCCTGTAGTGTACTTCAAAAAAAAACCAAACTAAGGCATATGTAATTGATCTAATTCTAATTAATTTTGAAAGTTCTAGTAAGACAATTACATTTGCTACTGGTGCAAATTGTTAAAGGCTAGTTAGAACCCTACCTTTCAACTGGGCACTACAATAAACTCAAAAGAAAAAGTAAAGAACATTCAAAAATAACTCTGGATTGAGAGTCTATGAAGATAAATTGTATTCTCTTGCTTTCTGTGTTTTTTAAAGCAGCAGTTAAATTGGGAGTATGAAAACCAAAACCAAAGAGCAGTTTTCTTAGACATTTGAATAAATCTGTGCTGCAAACAACTAGTGTGACAATTTTTGGCACCCATTTTGAGCCACTCAGAACACTACTTGGAGTGCATGAAGTCTGAGTGTATGCAGCATGGCTGCATTTTTCATTAGTTAACATCATTAAGGAGAAAAGTAGTGGTGCCTGGGTCTCAGTCTCTTAATAACTGTCATTGGCAAAGGACTGTCAACAATAAAGCA
>VZTL01007422.1:902-19928 GCA_013400535.1 Scopus umbretta
GCACAGGCTTTGTGTTTTCTAGAAGTCTGTTCCAATAGACTGGAAGCCTTTTACACCTTTCTTCCACTACTTCAAAGACAACGACCACATGCCACTTCTTTCCTATCCAGTTTAGGACTGCACAGTGAGGATAGTAAAGAATTTACATGGACTCTGCCAGGCTCCAGGAATTTAGCAGTGTGCAATACGAACTTCTACCCTCACCCCTTTTCCCCCCCAGTTCTAGCATATCGTTCTGCAACAGACAATATTACACAGTTCCTTCAAAAGAACTACGGTTCTTTAACACATCTCAGAGTGCAACTCCTAGTCAAATTTGGGCACTAGGAACAAGATTCAGTTTGACATATATGGGCACCATAAGGCAAGCATCAGATTCTTCAGGTAAACCTTACCCACTAGTATATCTAGACTTCCACCTGAAAAGGTTGGGATTCTCCTGATCATTACTATTTGTTAGGATCATACTGGCACCCCCTCCAACTCTCAGATCAAAAAGTACAAAAAGCAGAGCCAACACAGATATCCCTCAATTTCTGCTGAAGGGAATGATAAATGATGGAGGACTGCACTGGAAAACAGACCATCGGTCCTTTTGAAGGGAGGCCATCACAAAATCTTCATTGAAGCTGGTGAAGGGTCTGGAGAACAAGCCTTATGAGGGGCTGCTGAGGGAACTGGGGTTGTTTAGTTTGGAGAAGAGGAGGCTGAGGGGAGACCTTATCACTCTCTACAACTTCCTAAAAGGAGGGTGTAGTGAGGAGGGTGTTGGTCTTTTTGCCCAAGTAACTAGCAATAGGACAAGAGGAAATGGCCTCAAGTTGCGCCAGGGGAGGTTTAGATTGGATATTAGGAAAAACTTCTTTACTGAAAGAGTGGTGAGGCATTGGAACAGACTGCCCAGGGAGGTGGTGGCATCACCATCCCTGGAGGTGTTCAAAAACTGTGTGGATGCGACACACCAGGACATGGTTTAGTAGTCATGGTGGTGTTGGGTTGACAGTTGGACTAGATGATCTCAGAGGTCTTTTCCAACCTTAATGATTCTATGATAGGTATGGGTTACTAAGGGACTAAAGCAAGAAAGGTGGTATGCAGTCATGGCACTGACACTCCATGACAGAATCAGCTGTCAAATTGCAGAATCTGAATAAAGATCTTGAAATTTTTTCAGCACAAGGCAGAGAAAAAGCGTTTGGCCCACAATGAAGTTACACGAGCACAGTACCGCTAATTATACCCGATGAAAGTGAGTGACAGTCCAGATGATTTCAATGCTAGCGTGCTGCTGATGTTTGACTGACCAAACCCAGCACTGAAACAGAACTGCCTTGGATGAAGTCAGCATAGTCGAGGCCTTTGGTGTGAAGCAAATTAGAGCCTCCACTGATCACATTGTTCTTCCAGCTTTCAGTCCAGGCTGCCTCTAAACTGTCAGGCATGACAGTACTAGGTCCAGGAGCAAGATTAAGTTAGAAAGATTGCTGTGAGTACCACCTTAAAGATATTTCATCCTCACAGGTCTGCTCTGTAATTTTCACCCTGGAATATGGACACATACTTACATCTACATATTAGTTTATCCGAAGCCTGAAATTACAGTAAAATTAACTCACCTTAAGAATTGCCAATATATTTTGAATCTCTGTGTCATAATTTCTTCCAGCAGTCTAATAAATTTCTTTAAATTGTTTACTTTACTGTTTGCATCCTCGTATCTTTCCTTTGCATCATGAAATTGCCTGTTTTCATTAACAGAAAGTCTGGGATCAACATGTGTTACATTAAAACCAAGCTATTGCTGTAAATGCTGAAAGTCAATTCAATAATCAAAACATTAAAATAAAAACTTTTTTGTGAGGATCTATGTTAAAGCTAAAAGCATGAGTCAAGTAAGAGACTGTTCATAAATGAAGAATGGTCAAAATTTAGATTTTATTTAAAAATTTTATTTTTTAATTCTTTTGAGAGGAAATTCTTACACCAAGAAGAATGAATGACTGGGCTCCCCCATGCTCAAGAATATCAGTGGTGAGTGATTCCTTGAAATACACTGCAGTCAAAACCTCAAGTAATTGCCTAACTTCTGCATTAAGTTATTCAAACTAGAAGTACACTTAATGCTCACCACATCCCAGAACAACGGCGGGTTACATTCACGCCATGTAGTCGTAACTGGGATACCTCTAAACGCTAAGAGGGCATCTGATTACTGGTAACTTCACATACATAGTACAGATGCTGCCTCTAATCACTAGGGGGAAGTTCAACACTCCTAGGCCTGTTCAGTGTTGGCTGCCTGCGCAGTCAGCACAGCATGTTTCCACACCTTCGTACCTGGGTTGAGCACTAAAAACATATATAAATGCACTGTGAGTCAATAAGAAAGCTCTTCTTTCCCCAGTCTTCTCCATCTTACCTGAACTACTTTAGACATTGAAGATGACTTACTGTACAATTTCTTCTCTGTTTCCATGGCGATCGTTTTCGGAATTTATCTTCTCTCTCAAGCGATTCATTTCTGCATCAAGACTCTTAACAGTTCTGCTGACCTCTATGCGCTCCGAGTAGATTTGCCTAGCTTGTGCTATTTTTTCCTGAAGTAATGTTTGAAACTCAATTAATTGTTACATTTTTTTAAAAAATCTGTTTAGCCTTCACAACAAACATTTTGTGCTATGGGAAAACAAGGTCTCCAAGAAAGAACAACGGTTTTGTATCGTTCTTTGGATACACAGCAAACCTGGTTATCATTAACAATTTTACTAACATTTATATGCAGGTAGTTATTTCAGTATTAAGAACTGTATCCATCCGAGATCTTTAACATGTTCACAGTTATTTAGCTACTACAGATAAATAAGGAACTAAATTCACCATATTTAAATAAGACAGTCTTCCAAAAGTCTTTGTGGAAGTGATTTCAGAGTTAGTTAATGAAGCTTGATTAATCAAGTCTTCAAAAGGTCAGGTATGTGGTCTGTACAAGGAAAAACCTAGCATCCAAAAAAACAGAACAGCATTACTCAATTGAACTTAAAGCGCACATTTTAAGGTTAAGTCATTCTAATCCTTTCATTGCAAAACACAGAAGAGTCCTAGATAGATAACTCCTAACTCGTCTATCAAGACAAAAATGGGGCTCTGCCAGACAAGAGACCTAGATTCATTTATACAAGATTACTTTTACTTGATTTAAATGCAGGCAGCTTAAGACATAGCCGAGAGAATACTCAGTGTAGCTGAGCATTAATATGGTCTGTACGTTGTACGAGTGCAATGATTTCTTTTTAAATATTAGAAGGATTTTGACCAACTGACTTCAATAAAGGAAAAAACCCACACCTACCTCTAATTCTTTTTCTTTGGCAGCTAGTAATTCTTTGTGTCTTTTTATGCAAGCCAAGTGTTCTTTATGTTTGTCTTCATAGTGCTGCAAACGTCGTCTACTGTTTTCCACTTCTGAGTCAGCTTGGTTTAATTCATCCTGTTTGGAATAAATGAAGATATGATAAGTGAGCTGTTTGGGGTAGATGCTTAAGTATCTCTCTAACGTTAACTGACTTATCACAGGTAATTACGTTGTTTTAACACTGTCTAATTTATTTTGCTTTCAGCAAGACTACTCCTTCTAAAGTCCAGGAGCTTTAACAGCAACTTATCAGAAAGTCTACACTCAATTCTGACAACCACATGACAAATGCTTGCAATGTTTTAAGGAATCATATCTTGAAGGGATGTTTTTATCTTTGAAAAAAAGCCATCCTTTCTCCTAAACCTCCAAAAACTGCATTTATATTGTATACTATATTCTAGCCAGAACTTCTGACACCTGTGTGACATCAGCCAGATATGCATTTCTGTGTGAAAATTCAGTGTCCTGCTATACCTATAATATGATGTAGACTATAGCAGCTTCTATACCACATAAACATTGCTACAGTTGAAGTGATACCATATCTTTCCAGAGAAGCAAAGAGGTATGAAGAATGACATAAATTAGAAGCCAATTTTCTTCCTCATTCCTGGCAACTAGATGGCTTATCTTAAAAAAAAAAAAAAACAAAAAAACAAAAAACCAACAAACCCCACACACAACACACACATAACCCCCCCCCAAAAAAAAACAACCCCAAACCAAACAAAAACCAAAAAACCCACCCCAAAAAACAAAACCAATATAATAAACAAGAAAACCAACAATAATGGATGATCTTACCTTTTTCTAATTCTGTCTTAAAGCCACAACTTGCTATATGTCGACAGTTCATTAAACAAGCTACAGAACACATATAGCGGTACATCTAATCTGAAATCCTTTCAGGAATTTAAGAGTTGCCCTCCATTGTGTTTAGTATTCTTAACGAGCAATAATGTTCTAGTACTCTGAATAAATCTATTCTCTTTCTTTACACAGTTCTTCTTTTTAAATAGAACTTATCTTTAGGACTTCCATATTAGATAGATAACTAACATATTTATCAGTTGTTTTCCTTAGTCTTTTTGCTTGCTCTTGCTTTTTTAATTTGAGCTGACTACATCACAATATACAATGTAAGTGAGGCATATAAGAGATTCCTGTATCAATCTTTCTAAGTTTTTCCTCATTTCATCCTTCTACAAGTTTCCAATACTGTAAACATGCTGGACTCTTGTTATTTCTGTTTTCCATTTTCAAACCATTACTTCTTGGCAACGCGAGATTGCCTTCTATTTGGCAATATCAAATTTTGCATTTATTTCTCTTAAGTCTTGCTACTTCTCTGCAATTTCCAGGTGTCTTCTGTAGTCTTGAATAAATAAAACTATGTATTGGTACCTTCTGTGATTACACAACTTTATAGAGTAACAACCGTTTTATATAGAACTTCAAAAGCTATTCTGAAAATTGAACAGTTATGAACACTCTTAGCCAGGCCATATTAGAAACAAGCAAGCAAGCCAAACCAAGTGCGATGCACTAAAACGGAAAGTCAAGGAAACTATTTTTCCTTCCTTTTCAGTTCATGACTAAAAATACCTGGAAACAAACTCTCTTTAAACATAAAACACTATAGCAACTACACTTAACAATCAACGTCACCTTTGAAATATTGCCAAGCTTATTTCTTAACATGCTGTAGATGGAATGCTCTATTTCCATTTTCACAGGTAGACCTTAAATGTATCAGGAAGGAGCATACTCTTTTCTCTTGCTTCTTTTTAACCTCTTTTCCCTTGCCACACAAAGGGAATGAATTAAAAATACAATATGAAATTATTGCTACCTTAATTGGACCAGCAATTTCTTCTACTTGATGAATTTTTTCTTTCATTTCTTCAAAGTTTTTTTCAGCTACCTGGAGAATATTTTTCAGTTCTTCCATTTTTCTGCTTTGTTGCTGCATGTCTTTTTTTACAGATTCCATCTTGCCCTTATTTTCTTCAGCTTCATCTTCCTGTCAAAGTATATTAAAATGAAGAGTAATAAAACTTGCAAACTGTACAAGATTTTTATTTTATTATCACTATCAGGGTACAAGGTTACATGCAATACACTATAACTCTAATAAGAATATGAGCAGCTCAATATAGTTGTTACTAAAGCCCAAAAGAAGAGACTGGCGGATCTTGTAGGAGACCACTACATCAAATTGCAAAATAAGAAGTGGAATTTCCTAGTTATCCAACTGAAAATTAAAGGGACTTTATTTGAGAGCTGTGATGAAAAGACTAAAGGATTTTGTGAAGACTTGGCCATGATAATATTTTACTACATCAATTTTTTAAACAAAGAACAAGGTAACTTCCCTTCGGATCTATGACAGAGCATATACATCCAGTATGCAAAGGAATACAGGAAGAGTAAGTGGACTGTCACTGTTCCCTAGAAATGATACCATTCCTAACGAATTATCATCATATGTACTTTCTGATTTGAGAAGAAAAATATTCTAAAACCTGGAAAAAAAAAATATGTAAATGAAACCTTGTACTGCTAAGATTCTTTTTCACGATCAAACAATGGTGAAATCCAAGCTGGCAATGAAAGACAAATACCAAATGAAAGAACAGCAGTTAATCTACAGTAGTGGTCAGAAAGTGCAGAAAACAGAAAAACAACAAATATCCAAGAAAGGAATAAGGAGAAGCAACTTTATATATATCCACCAGTTGCATAAGATCATTATCAGATGGTAACAGTAAAAATGTTGATGTTGAAGAAGCAAGTGTCCAATAATTTTTAAACAGAAAGATATTCTCCTACAAAAAAGTAATAGACTATTTTTCCATCTCACCAAAAGGACCAAGAATTTTTTTTTTTTTTTTAAGCCAACAGAACTAGATTATCTGGAAAAAAAGAAACCCTACAAGAGCTTACAGAATCTGTACTGATCCCTTTTTGAGTAAATTTTGAAATTACGTTTATTTACATGCACACAAGTGCACACACACTGAAAAGGCAGACTACTGAAAAAGTGTGAGTTCATGCCAACATCAGAAGTGACAAAAAAAAAAATCTAGGAAACTTAGCCTCTTGCTGATCCCAGATAAAGTAGTAGGAAAACTGGCATTGATTTTAACTGAAACCACTGTAGTCAGGATTATTATTAACATCTATCAGCATGATTCGCAGAATTTAAGTCTTGGCCATCTATACATTAGCTTATTACAGAGCAACAGTTGAAATTCATTGCCACCATCATACAGATCACAATCTATTATCAAATTTTCTTTTTTTCTGTTCTCAAACTATTACACATACATTTTAAAAACACATGGATAAGAATAAGAACTTTGAAGAAACTATCGTACTACCATGATCCTTTCCCTAGGCAAAGCAAGGAACAATGGGTTCAGGGCAGAGTGGCAGCGCTGTGACATAAATTATGCTCCAGGGTGGCCTTTCCCTATGCTTTGATGGTGCTACTTCTGACCTCCAAACCTACAGCACTCTTTCTGCCTAATCAGAGTTTTATAGCACTGCAGGTGTGGAATGAGAAAAGAAAATGCACGGAATATCTCTTTTCAACACCACCTGGCCTTCCATAAATCTGTAGTGCTATTGCTTTGAAAAAGGGCAGAAGTGAGAAAAAAAAAAAAAAAATCAACAAAAAACACCAACCAAAAAACAACCAACAAAAACTCACCAAAACCAAATAAAATCATGACACTACCATAATTGTATACATTCTGTAAAGTGTGACATTCTTCACTATTTATCCAACTTGCACACTAGTTGAAAACCTACATTATTTGCTTATTTCAAAACACCGACAACATTAAAAGACATTATTTCATGTCCTTATTAGACATAATTTGATAATCTATTCTTACTAATGTACGGATGTCCACCGACTGGTGTTCTTCCATATTTTCAAGATCTGCTATTTCTGCATTTGTTGTTCTTATTTTTATCTGGAAAAAAAAAAGAAAATAAATATTCTTAAGCTTATCTAAAGAGAAAAGTTCACATTTGTTCATTTAAGTCAACACTGAAAGCAAGATATTTGGTCTTGTAGTTTCATTAGTGCCTACAAGAGACACAACTCTTCCCACTTAACTATGGAATCCAGTTTTATAAAATATAACTTATTCTGAAAGCCACATGCACTTAATGATTTAAAGTTATTATTGTTTTTGCATTCAACATGACAACTGAATAAAAGATATTTTATTTTTCCTTCAAATATTTATCTTCATCAATCCAAGTCCACATGCCAGGGTTTTTGTTGGTTCTTATTTGCAGTTTACTGAATATATCCTTACATAGTATGTATTATCTTACACTACCTAACTGTAACATCATTGGCCACCACAAATACATATCCTGCCTAGAAGGACTGGAAAACAACGACTAGTAGTTGTGAAATGGTTTATAAAGAAATTAAAATTAAGAAAACTTAAAGGTGAAATATTCAGCATATTAAAACGGTTTAAGAATATAAATTAAGAGCACGAAAAGTGTCCTGGTTTCAGCTTAATTCAGANAACAAAATTCTGGGAATGAAGAGGCAAGGCTCAACAGAAATAAAGAAGGTGGAAGCATCAAACTTGCATCAAATATTGCAACAACTTCCTATTTGAGTCAAAAAAAAAAAAAAGGCAGTAGAAATATGTAAGGCTTAGCGGGCGGGGGGAACACCATACAGAAACAATAGGATACGCTAGGGCTGATGTAGCCTCTATTGCTCTGTCCTAAATGATGAAAGCATACTACAACAGTAAACAACATGAAAGCAAACAACAAAAGTAAGAATAAACATTAAAAACTATCATCCACTCAAAATACATTGCAGAAGTCAAAATGAAATAGGGAAAGACTGACCAAGTTTCTAAAAATTAACACTGTACCTATTTTTACCTGTAGTTCTTTTTGGTGTCGCCGATGACCATGAAGATGATTTTCATTCTGCTTAATCTCATTTTCAATGGAATATAAACGTTGCTGAGATGCTGTCAACTGTGCCATTTTGTTTTCAATTTCTTTCTCTAAGTGACTTTGTTTATAAAGTGATATTGAGATGTTATTACACAGATACTATTTATTACACACACATGGAAATACACAAATAAAAATTAAATGCATGACAAGGCAAAGGGTAAAAATGGACCCCCTAAAAAACAAACCCAAAAATCTTAAGTGTGTTATGCGTTGGATGGTTTTAACGATCAATAAAGAAACACCAAAGCTCCACAGCAGATCTCAGTTAACAACCAGCAGATAGCTGCTTGACAGTCTTAGTTCAATGCCTAGCAGATAAACCATTCACGTAACTTGAACACCTGTAATCTCTGTTAGCAACTGTCACAAACAGGCCAAATGTTTGAACTAAACAGTGGTGTTACTTCTAAAAATACTACTGCATCTCGAGAGAAAATAAATACTTTGACTAGGACAAAACACTTCCAGTCAGAGAGAAAATATATTAGGAGAGATATGAAAAAAGTTATAGCCTCATACTTTTCCTTCTACAAAGGAGGTAATTTCCAGAGATTTCCGTTATTAATTCTTTCCGTTTGTGATAAAACTATTTGAAATGCAAATCAAAGCTATTTTTTATTACTATTTATAGATGGCAAAACTTTAATAGTGTCTTCTACCCCTGCAAAAAGAGAGGAAGATTTACTAATATTACACTAAAAAAAAAAAGTGTTTAATGCATCTTTTGTTACAGATGCATGAAATGGACTGATTAAGTCTGATCCCAGAATCAGTGTTTAATAAATTGCATATACTATTCCAGATAAATGTGTCATTGCTTTAGGCTAAGTTCTGAAGGGGGGAGGGAGGTGAGAAGACATTTTTCCTTTTTAACTGGCCTACATCATTCCCCTACAGCAATATTGGTAATGGAAAGCTAAGATAATCTTTGAGTGAAGTTCATTATATACTGACATGAACAAAGTATAATTAACTGACATTTACAACTTCTGAGTTTACAGAAGTACATTTTTAACATTCAATTCAGTCTACACTATCAGCTATTAACACCAAAATTAAAATATTTACTTAATACATCTGTAATATAATCTGAGACTCAAAATAAAAGTATTTTATTGTCAACAATTTGCTTGGTGACAGTTCAAGTTTGTGAACTTTGAAATACGTTTGGCTTTTTAAACTACCATTTTGAAAGTAATGAGGAAAAAAACTAAAAAGTAAAAAGGGAGGGGGAAGTCAAGTTTATCAGAGATACCTACCCATGAGTGAAGTCAAGAGCCTGAGAAAACACAGATGCAAAGTTTTAAATCAGTACGACTACGTCTGCCAACATTAACTTTGGTTTGAATAACCAGGCTTCCTTTGCAGTAGGCTACGATACCACTGTTCAGGTATCAGATTTTTTTAAAGAAACAGCTTTTACTCCATACTTTTTTTTTAGCAAGCGTAAAATAAAGAGTAAGGTAGCTAGATTTCCTGGAATATTCATTCCAGCAAATCCCTCCTTGCTGGGCAAGATTTACATGCCACAAGCTGAAAAAAATGTATGTACAACTCGGGCTTGTACCTATCACAGAAAGGCACTGAAATAAAGAGGTTTTCCAGAATTCGCAGAAAGGAAGAGGAAATCTCAAAGAAAATGGAGTAGCATACACGCAAATAGACAAATATGCAATTCCACCATTCATGTCACTAAGTACACTTTTTACAAATACAGTATTACAAGATGCTAACCTTATTTCTGCTTCAACATCCTTGCTTAGGAACTTGGGTCTCAGGTAATCAGAAGAGTAATACCGTCTTTCAAATACTTGATCACCTTCAGCAGTGAAAGCTTCTCTACAGTTTTTGGGGGGCCGACTAAACTGCATTACTTCACGGGCTTTACGGCTACTCTGAAAAATACAATGGCCTTATCATACCAATAGAAAAACAACCATAATAAAAGATATCAATTTAAACTTGTTTAGAAGTTCTCACCCAGAAATAATTTCAATTCCTAATGAAAAATAAGAGGCACAGTAATGAAAGAATGTGAAAAAAATCTATAATGTCAAGAATCTGCTTTTCTTAGTTGAATAAGACATTTATGTTATCAAAAACCACCCACTTAGTTTAGCTGTCCATTTCTTTTATTCTATTACAAGTTTATCTGCATTTTAAGTTCTGTAGTCACATCAGTCCTTTATAATTTGCCATATGGGGAAGCAAGAAAAAAAAAAAAAAATCACTAACCAAAAAGTCACTATGCACAGGTATATTTAATCCTTATAATAATAATAATTAATATTTAATCAAAAGTGGAATACACATACAGGAAACAATCTTCCAAAGAAAGCTGTGACATATGTCAAACAATATGCAATTAAAGTTTGGGGAAACATGCTGGTAAAAAAACCCCAAAAAACCAAAAAAACCAACACAACAACCAACCAAACATTGCCAGTGCTAGACTAAGTGGTCACAAGTGCCTTGTCCGAGGCAATCACGTTATCCATTCAGCAGTATCATTTCTTCCAGACAATATCCATTCAACTTTTCAGATTCAGTTGAAATTGTTCAGGTAGGGCCCAATGACAACAACATTATGAAAAACAGTGGTTAGGTAGGGCAGAGGGGCAAGAACAAAACTGGCATTCCTGATATGAGAAAAGCCTAGGAAGTTCAGCTGTTACATATCCCGCTCCGTAACAGCCACGCTTGCTAAACAGTCAGTTAGCTCTGCACTAGACAGAGCATAAACTGCCCCTCTCTTTCCCAGTAGGAATGTCAGAGAACACACTGGGACAAGTGGTTTTTGGAGAACAACAAAATCCACAAGAAGTAAGCATGATTAGTTCTGCTGCTAATAGAATACCCTGCTTTCTTTAAATAAAAATACATACATCTTGTTTTTATCTTTGAATATTCTACCTGTAATCTTTTCTGCGGGAATGGGTATCTTCAGTAGTAAACAGAAAATCAAAAATCAATTAACGTCAGAAATCATAACGGCAGGAAACAGTTCTTTAACATGTCTTTATGGTGATCAAAAATAAATTCCTATCAAAATAGTATGTAATCTTAATTCAATGCCATTGGCTAGTCATTTAATTCAAATTCTACTTAATAACTGATTATTGGTATTTTTTTTTATTTTACCAGACTCTATCCACAACCATGTTTCTTTGCACTATCTTATCTCAAATGTTTTAACAGTGCAGAGTCCAAAGGGGCTCTGGTTCTTGTGGTGGGTGAAAAATGAATTAGGCTGTGAATACTAACAGGCAGCTGATAGTTTCACATAAGAGTGGATGGCTGAATATCTGAAAGGGAACTCTTGAATTCTCAAACACATGCCTGCTACAGCTACAACTGGTACCTAGCTACCAGTTGCTAGGTACAACTGATAGGGGCTGGTTACAGATTTCAGGAACACTTGGACTATGCAAGACTGACATATCCTGAACCCACCGATTAATGAAGAGACCCAAGACAGAGACAGCAGTTAGGAGGCTGATCACACACATGGACTATACAGACTAGGAAACTAGACCACTTAAAGGCCCAGAAAGGTGGTGGTGAATATCCCAGAAACAAACAGATAAGATCCTGGACACACATGGGGAGAGATCTGTAGACACAAATCCCAGGGAATGCCTGGGGACCGTGGCCAGTAACAGCCCAAACAAGTATCTGCGGGCAGCTCCACAACAGGAACCGGTAAGATTTTCTGCCTGACTTTCCCGGACCAGCAGCGATCTCCCTTCTAGGGACAGAAGGTAGGACCTACAAAGGTAGTGTTGAGGGGGTGCAGGGAAACAAGTAAACATGTGGAAAATAAATTAAAAGCTCTCACCTTGCCAATTCTTAAATAAATCCTAGTACCTAAATCCACTATGGGTTGTCAGTTTACTCTGTGTCGCCCACGATAGAAAATAGCGTTTGAAGTGGGATACTGACAGTTCACTGAATGCCAAGAGGACCTTACGGGGAGCCCTCCAGTAGAAACATCCACATGTGCATCCTGCACTATAACAGATACAGTCAGGGTCTACTGAGCCATCAGGGTCCTCGCCTCTCCTCAGAGAGACAAAATGAAAGATAATCTTCCTTTACCTCTTTTGTCCATCATAGATCCTATCAGTGAATGTACCATATATGCTCCGTACAAAGAGAAAATGCTTTTCTTTACAAACCAATAGGGAGTGTAGAGCCTTACTTTAATCAGCAGGATTGTTTCTATACCCCTCACATCAATCAAACAATTGGCAACCACTGCATGATCTATTTCCAATGCTGTGAGAACCGATGGGAATTCTGGATGCTGCACTGCTCTGAAGAAAAGAAGAAAAACCACCATACATAAAGCTCATGAGAGTCTTTAAAAAAAAAATAAAATAGTTCTTTTCAACTAATAATGATTTGAACCAAAGCTAAGCAATAAAATACAAAACATAAAACTTACCTGTGTCTAACATCATAAACTTTATTCTGAAATTTATTTACAATTATTTGAGGTCTAAATCCATGTGGATAATATTTTGACATCAGTAGCTGAAGAGCTCTTTCATCACTGTGGTTATCACAGCAAAATGCCTGAACTAGGCTCTTTAAACAAGATTCAACAGCCAAGGTCAGCTCAGCATCTTTTGGATGAATGAAAGCACCTAAAAAAACAAACCACATAAGAGACAACATTTTAGGAGCTATGTTCCATAACAAAACACCCATCATTGCATTTTTACCACTCAAGGATTTTATTTTGTTGTGCTATGGGGTTTTTTTAAGAGTTTAAAATAAACCTTTCTTAAAAGAAAGAAAAAAAAAAATTAAGAGGTTAATTAAAAGATAAAAAACTCCACAACAGACAAGCTGCCCTGAGAACACAGACATATAATTTCTCTTCCTATAGAGACATCTATACGTATTCGGAGGCCTACATTTTCTTCAAAGATCTTTGACAGGTCAGTACTAACTTCCATTAGGATACCAATTTCATGGCAGCTCAGTGGGAGTATATCGAGGCAAAGATCACTTATCAGCAATTTAATGCTTTAAGGGTGAAGGCAGAGGAACAACTATGCTGCAAGTTAAACAAACATGACAATTTCCAGTATAATGTCTGATTAAGTAGTACATGTTTGCATGTTCTTACCCTGCAGTAAATGCCAAGTACTTGGCCTTTACACTTGCATCCAGAATATGGTGAAGTCATTGCTCCCGTTCACAAACTGAAAATAGCAATCACTGTCAGAGCTGGTCAAAAAACCTAATGAAACCACACTTTCCAAGAAAATCTCAATTGGTTCCATCTGAGTTGCTCCATGCAAAACATCTCAAGTTTGACAAGCCCACAGGTCAGCCACTGGACATTTTGAACAAAATCTGTGCAAGAGCTGGGCAGTGCTATAAACCAAGGAACAAGCAGCCAACGCACGCTAGTCTGACAGTTAGAGGATGTGGAGGGAGTCAGAGGGGTGCATTGAGAGTTTACCATTGTAAGTACATAAAATACCTTAACAATGCAGTTGGAAAATTAAGAAAAATAGTAGATGTTTGCTAGTTCATGTGATAAAAAGGACAGAAGCAGAAGATAACCTACCAGGATAAAACCTTTAGTCCAGGAAGTACAGAATAAATACGTATCTGAAGCTCCTTAAAGAATGAATTGTTTTAGTAGAAGATCACTGTTTGTATTAGCAGCCATGCAGTAAGTCCCATGAGGAAATATTCTAAAGACTGTCTTTTTCCGCAGTCATTCTTACCTAAAGGTCCAACAGGTTTGTGTTTGAAGTGCCCTTGCCTATAGGCTGTTTCAACTGCTTCAAGAAATGCTGGTATATGTGGTCCAAATCTTTTCAAGGTATTTGTTTTACTATCTTTCAGCTCTCTCAGCTGTTTCTGCTTGGCATCCAGTGCTTGTTTCACATCACAGTCTTCCTTCCTAAGAGAACAGAATTTTTTTCACTAGCAACAGCTTATGAAGTCTTAATTTGATTAAAATAAAGTCTCATTTTCTCAAGTACTAATAGGACGGTGTATCATGACCTCAATACTTCAATGTTCTACACGCAGCAATATTTTTAGTTTCAAGAAACATGAGACAAAAAAGAAAAAGATTACTACTGTGAAACAGTTTTACAAGACTTCTTTATATCAAGAAATTTATTATAAATTTCTTTTATTTTGAATTACATGCTTCAATTTCACTGTCTTCTGCAAAGGTCTTCAACACAACACAAAGTAACTGTTGGTTACAATAATTGATAGAAGACATTTAAGCTAAAATATTTAAATGCAATAAGCAACAATTCTCAGATTTCTTAAGACAAGAAATTACAACATCGCCACAATCCCCTCCAGTAATCATTGTTCAAAGTTCAGGTTTCCAAATCAAAGCCAAAGAGTGCTTTGTTTTTGTAGTTTGGGTATGGACTAATTGGTATTCAAACCACTTACTTCAAAGTCTCTATAAATTTGCTTTTAACTATAGATACAATAATCACCCCTAAGTCTATCTATTTCCTTATATTGTGTTATGTATCTTATGACATCGTATCAGGATATGCTAGTATATATTAAACAATGTGAAAAAATTTAAATCATAGCCTAGGATAAGATAGTAAGGGACCGATGGTGGGAGGAAGAAAGAAGGGCATTAAACTGACGGTACGGATTTACATCAGGCTTTAAATTAGTAATAACTTTCACCTTTAATGACCAGTTTTCTCAATTTTCCAAAATTTTCTAAATTAAGTCACATTTTGTCAAGGACAAAAATTTAGCAAGTCCTAAGACAAAATAGGAAAATAAGAAAATAGAAACTAGAAACTGAAGCCTAACAGCTCAGGGAATGCAGGTACATAAGAATGGACCACTTATAACTTGAAACAAAGGAAAACGGTTACATTCAAAAGCTTAACTTACCGAAGTCTAGCATGTTCTTCCTTAAACTTATATATAGCCTGCTGAAACTGATCCACCTGTTGACCAATCATTAATTCTTCGTCATGGAATGACTTTAACTGTTCCCTTAAGCGTGTGATTTTCCTTTGTCTTTCCGATTTTTCAGGCTCTGAAACCTGATTAGCACTAGAAAAGATCATAGTTCAATGTTTTAAAACCACACTGATGATTTGTAAGTGACATGAACTTTGTTTTATTACCTGTATCATAGAAAAGATTTATGCATCAGAAAGTTATATTTAAGATTCTGCACATTTACAAGATCTACAAAGCATAAATACCTTTTTTTTTATTTGTAATCACACATAACTCTCCCCAGTTACATTCCTATTACATTTATTTTAAGGTGTATTTGTTTTGCAACACTATGGAATCTAGAAAACGTATATTATCACCAACAAAAACTAAAAGCTTTTTTTCCTGCCCAATTACCTCATCACCTTCTAGTCAAAATCTTGGTATGCAAAGAAGCAGGATCAGAAATATTTAAATATTTAACTGGACCCTGCTTAAATTTAAATAAATATCTTCCATTACATTTTCTCATTAACCCTGCATACTTTATCTTAATAAACATACACCATAATCACTACAGCTGTATTTACCTGCTTTTCAGTTCTTCAATTCGTTTACGTAGCTGTTCATCATCTTTTCCCAGACATTTTAACTCTGTTTTGAAACGATTATAAAGTACCTGCGAAGGAAATAGGATACAGTAGTTTAAGAAATAGAAGCAAGAAAGAATTTCAAACCACAGTTTGGAGTAAATAAACACTGAACTGCATCAAAACAGACAAACAACTTGAATTTCAAGAATCTGAAAAAAGAAGGAACACCACAGTTAATTTAAATAATATTTACTTTGACCTAAGTTTAACCCTGCTTAGCACCTGTTTAAGGATATAAACCCTGTGGCCCCCAAACAGAAACACTCACATGTCAGGCAGGAAATTGTACCTATTTTGAACAGCACTATGGATTCAAGGATCCTAAACACAGATGGAGAAGTACATATGGGTAGAGCATGGACGAGATTAAAGCTTTAAATTGGCATGAACTTTGAAAGCTCTTTTTGCCTACCTCAGCTTCATTGACTGCTTTTCTTTTTGCCTGCACATCAGCCTTCAAAGCAATACACTGAGGATGCAGGGCTTGTGCTTCTTCACTTATTGTTATTAGTCTGTCTTGTATTGCTTTGTACTTTTCTTCTGCTTCATTCACTTTTACCTTTGGTGTAAAGAGAATGATACACAATTAATAATGAAGCAAAATTTTCTTCAAAACCTCTTAATGCCACAGAAGAAACATCTCTCAAAAGAATCCATCCACCATGTCTAATTTGCCTTTTTTTGTTACAAAAAAAAAATAAACAAAGCAAGTCATTGCCACTATGAATATGCCAAGATTAAAATTAATAATAAACATATTCAGGAAACCAATGGACCACCAAATCTGAAGTAAACACCAACCTTCTTTTCTAACTCATGGTTTACTCAATCACAGCACTCTTACTGCAATAAGGCAAAGTACCACGATATGGAAAGAAGTGAAACCAGTATCTGGACAATGTTCCTTCCAACACTGCACAGACATGTTCAACTATAAAGTAAACACGCCTCAAATCTAAAACAGCTACGTACTTTGAGTGCCAGTTCAGAAAGTTTGGAGGAGGAGTTTTAACAGACTGAAAAGTTTAAAATAGTGGATGCCTAGTGTTTCTCTGCAGAAGATATATTTCATATGTGAATCTGAACATTTGGCAAAATTATTTTTTCTTGCTACAGAAGTCTTAAGTACCATCCAAAGAGTCTGTTAAATTTCCAGACGTCTCCTGAAATCAGACACGGATCTTTTCTACAGGCAATGATACCCAAGGAAGCTACATGACAGATCTCTGAAAGATACTCCAAAGCTACAGAAATAAGCATCAAGTACTCTTAACAATAAAACAGTTTAAATTACTGTTCACTGATATATGCAATGCTAGCCATCTCGAATTCCCAGTCAAAATAATATAATTCTTACCAAACAAAAGTATCAGCATGAACATCACACACACCCCCCTACTACACAACAGAAAACAAAGTGTCCTAATATTATTATCCAATGAAACGTGGAATGAAAATGTTACTGTTAAGTTTTAGATTACTAAAAAGGTGTATAAGTGGGAATGTTCTCAGCTGCTTGTGAAAAGCTAAGGTGGCCAGTTTCAATAGCTTACAAGCTAGAGGACAATCATAGTTTAAGTATTATTTTTATTCTTAAGACAAGGAGTCAAAACTGGAGTGACATATGGTTTAAGCCACATATGTACCTGGCATTCTTCTAGCTTCTGAACAAACTTCTTTGTATTTCCTTCTTCAGCTCTGATGCCTTCTTTGATTGGCTGTATTTCTTTTTCCATCTCGCCCACCTGAACAGAAGCATATACCAGCATACATCAGAATCTCCGCAGCATTTCATTTCATGCATTTCATATGAGGAAACATATTTTAACAAGACATTTACCACTGCCCATGCCATTTTATGTTTCAAATCTTCAAGATGATTTCGCATGTCATTCATAAACCCAATGATTTTGTAACGTTCCTTTTTTTCACGATAAAGCAGCTTAAGTTCTTGAAGACGCTTAAAAGGAAAAAAAAAAAAGAAAGAGAGGTTCAATTGTGAGTGCAAAACACTTTGGTTTAATATGAAACCTTGGAAAGATTTATTTTTTTTTAAATTTAATGTCACTGAGACCTAATCAAATCAAACCTATGTAGTTTAACCCCTATAGCTATTTCAGTGCTCAGATCTGTATTAATAATTACTTTAACTTTTACATACCTCTACTCCTTGTTCTATCTGAACAGATGTATTTTCTTTAGTTTTCATAATAGACGAATAATCTTCTTTCATTTGTTCTAGCTGAGTGGCCTTCATAAAAAACTAAAAAGGAATAAAAGGTGCAGATGTCAGATGCAGCAGCTTATCTAAGTGAACATTAAATAACTACCATAGAAAGACCACTCATCCCAACCTGTACACATGATGAATGATACCCAAAGTAAAATTACAGATGGAGTATTTCTGAATAATGAAACACTCAGCAGTGTCCTAATTTTTTTTTTAATTTATCAGTGTCTTTAGAGAAAAGAAACTTCAAAAAAATTGTTTTTGCAAGTGGATGACTGTTACAATTAGATAGTGCACTGGCTCTGGCTGGGATGGAGTTAAGTTTCTTCATAGCAACTATTATGGTGTATTATGTGTTTTAGATGTGTGACCAAAACAATGTTGATAACACACAAATGTTTTTGCTGTCACTGAACAGTGTTTATATAGTGTCAAGGCCTCCTCTGTTTCTCACTCTGCCCTCAGAGTGAATAGACTGGTGGGGTGTGCAAGAGGTTAGAAGGGGATACAAGCAGGCACATGACCCCAACTAACCAAGGAGATACTCCATTCCATAAAATGTCATGGTTGGGATTTAAGCCCTGCCAGCAACTAAGCACCACACAGCCGCTCACTCACTACCGCAGCGGGATGGGGGAAAGAATCAGAAGAGTAAAAGTGAGAAAACTCATGGGTTGAGATAAAGACAGTTTAATAGGTAAAGATAAAGATGTGCACGCAAGTAAAGCGAGACAAGGAATTCACTCGCTACCTCC
>VZTL01007423.1:8001-34801 GCA_013400535.1 Scopus umbretta
AAAAAAGTCACCACATTTCTGCACCTTTCCTCGTTATCAGAACACAAAAAAAAACAAACAAAAAAATCCTCCACCCTCCTTTTGTTCATAAGCAAGATGTGTTAGCAAGAGGTTGCTGCGTGGAGAGGTTGTGGGTTAGCAGATGACCAGCACAAGAGCAGAGAGGTACGTGTGGATGAACTGTGGCTTCAGACCCTTGGACATAGCCATATAAATTGTTCCTCTGTGATGTAGTTTCTGCAAAATGACAGACGGGAGTTTCCTCAGGACGCTTGCACTGGGCAGTCTTAAAGTTACATTTTAGAAATAGGCTCCTGTATGCACAAGTGTGTGTCATGCTGCAATATCCCTTCGGATTCTTGTAGGATTCCTGTGTGACAGTATTGGTAAAGGTAGAAAAGAAAAAAGTGCTGTGGACAGAGACTGGAAAGGACCAACTGAAAGGGGGAAGAAAAAACCCTGAACCTTGGATCAACAGAGCAGATTTGAGCAAACTCTAGATTTCTTTGCACCACAGATTTGAATTCAGTAAAGTTCTCTGGAGCTGGCCCAGAATTTTTTATTTATTTATTTATTTATATTTTTTAAGGAAATCTATAAAGAGCTTCGCTCCCACAGTGGGAGTGACCTGGCAGAGTGGTGATTTTGTTCCGGAGAATCAAGACGACATTGCATAACGGCCTAACACTGTTAGGCATAGTCAAGTGGCACACAGTCAGAACACAGCCGCCACGTCTAACAGCAGCTGCAGAGAGGCTTTTCTTCTTTTTTTTTTTTTTTCTGACTTGGATCACAGCAAAGTTTAACATACTTGCTGCTGACAAGACAAAGGTTGCTCTGAAGAAATGCCCTGGGCATGTTCTGTGGGGTGTCCACACACAAGGCGGGAGGAAAGAAGAAGAGAAGTGGCTTCTCAAGCAGGTGTTTTTCCCTGTCAGGCCAGTTTGCCCTGTGCCTCGGCAAAATCAGGCCTGGCAATGCACGGGGATGTCATGATTGTATTTTGCCCCTCCTCAGCATTAGGGCTGTTGAAACCAGTATTGTCAGTCACAGCCGATACGACAAGTCACGACAGGGAGTGCTAGCCGAAAGGCAAAGCAGCATAAGCAAGATGCAAAGGAGCCCTTCTGAGCAGTGCGTGCACAGCCTGTGGAGTTTGTCTCCATAGGGTGACTGAGCAGCCAGCAGCCAAGCTTGGCAGGAAAAATGGTTATACATCAAGACTGGCAAAGGAGATATTCACAGATATTCATAGAGATATTCACGTTAGACAGGATTAAAATAAAGTCTGAAAGAATTAAAACCTGCTTTCTGCTGGGCATAAACCAACCTCCAGGAATAAACTTTTTCTGTGGGTACTTTGGTCTGTATTTGCTTCTTCTAGACTCTTCGTGCATTCAAGCAACTTGCAGCGGGTGCTCAGGGAGGCACCGAGCGAGGAGGATCAAGTCCCATGCACTGACACGGCAGCCCCACCAGGCTGGGCGAGCCCCAAGCTAGATGAGCTTCAACAGCGTTATGGGCCCTGGGGCCAGCTCATGCCACAGCTGAAACGTGTGCACCGCGGCAGCTCCCATACCACACATTTTTCCAAGGACAGACTCGTCCTTTCAGGCTAACGACAATTTGTCTGGAGGCTTGAAACCTATTGTTTTCCTGTTAAGAAACCAAAATACTTGAGGATCTGCATCAGCTGCGATAGCGGATAGCTGCTCTTACTTCAACCAGTTACTTAGTTCAGGCAGATCCCACCGACACACCAGATCTGTTCTTCATGTCTGCTAATGGTAGCTACTTCCTCTGGCATGGCCCTGACCTCTGCTTAGCTGGCGAGGAGTTGATAGGCTTATTCCCCACGGAGAAAGAGCAGTTGTAGAAATCTGACACTTATTACAGTCTGTTTATTCCTTTCCCCAAGCTGAGGCAGCGATAAAGATCGATTCTTTGCTTTTAGCACCTCTCTCGGATTGTTTTTACTATTTGTACCTTTGCCAAAAAGCAGCAGCTGCTGTAGGTACGGCACGGGTGTGGTTTTCTCTTGGGGAGCCCTTAACCAGGTTCGGGCTCCCATTCATAATGACTGCAGCTACCTTGTGCGCTGTGTGCACGCAGCGCTGCAGAAATTTAACCTGCGTGCTCCCAAAGTCACTGCAGAGTCAACTCCGTGCCCTGCCTTCACCAGCCTAAGCAGTGGCATTTTACAGGGGAAATCAGCCTATCCTTGAAAAGAGGGTTCAAATAACGCCCCCACCACTTCTGCATCTGCTGTGTAATCTAACGTTATTTCGAAAGGACGCTGTGGTAGTAACCACATTGCACACACTCAATAGTTTTCAGTATTTGCTCCAGCCACCCTTGGCTGGTGATTGTGGAATGGAAAGGAAACGAGCTGGTGCTCTCCAGGTCAGATGTGGGTGAGAGATGAGACTAAGGGCTCAGCATGAGTCTCTGTGCGAGATTCAACAACTGCGGGATTTTTTCATACAGTGGCTGCACATAACAACTCACCTTTGCTGACCTGCAGTGCATTGTATGTTAACAGCAGTTAAGAAAAATTGAGCAGTTGAATGGTCTTTTATTATGGCACAAGCCAGAGAAAAGAACATCCACTGCAAGTGCAGAAGAAAATACTGCATTGGATCAGAAAGCTTAACTGTTTCATCAAATATCACAGAAACTCAATGCCCTGATGTTCCTTGCCCAAGTAGGAAGAACAGAGGATTCAGGTACACAAACAAGCCCTTGACCAGGATGGCGACATTCACCTCTAAACAAAGTCACAGGGGCTGTAAAGGCAGAAAACAGAATAATAATGGCAGATTTCAGCTGCTCCCATTAAGGCTGAATAAATTGCATAATGGAGCACAGTGCTGAGACTACATTTCAGATGTCATAGTTGATGGTTTCTTTTAGCACTTTGCCTGATATTTGATGAAAGAAAAAAAGGCAAACCTTGCTTCGGTGCTGAGCAGGGGTAGTTCAAGATGTAACTGTCACAAAGATGCTCTGTTATATTGGTTATAACATTTCAGATTCAAGATTCTTGTAGAAATGGAAGAGCCAAGAGCCTACCACATTTTTTTTTCAAAAGGAGAACAATATTAGAATAAGCCTGCTTTCTGTAAAGAAATTAAAAGGACAATCAGGGTAAACGCTTCAGTGGTGTTGTGGAGAATGTTTAAATTACCCGATTAGAGGCTTAAAATACACATGCAACCAAATAAAACGAAAAGAAATAGCTCAGAACAGATAAACAATGGAATGAAGAAAGCTGTTAGAAATAGAAAAACGCCTTCTGTAAAGGTGTACACTGTGCCCGAACAAAGAAAAGACAGTGTAATTGCTGAGAAGTTACTTGCAATACAGTAAATCATCAGGCAGACAAGTATCTTGAGTCTGCTGGCTGAGAGGGCGAGCAGCCAGGGACAGAGAAGGTGACACGTGCCAGTATTGAAGAAAATGTTCCATGGGGATGCAGGAAGGGGCCACCGTGGTAGAATTCTGTACCGAGCTGCTGGCTGGAGCTGGGATAAAGCTAAGTAATCTCAGCTGGAAGAAGGAAAGCAGGATACATAACATACAGTGTCTTGAGGAAGAGTTGTCTAGTTTTTGCTGAGGAAAGCCATGTGTCTTTCAAAGAGTTAAGGAACATGGGGATCGAAACAAATGAGCCACTGTGCTTTTCAGTTTCAAAGAGCTTTGGTGAAGTGTCATGGGGTAGAAGAGAAGTTACTCATATAGATCAATAACTGTTTATAATAGGAAGCAAAGGACAAGGCCAGTTTTCACAGTGGAAGGAGATTGCTAGATCTGCTTAGCGTGTTTCCAGATCTCTCAGGAAAAGGAGGTGAACGCAGGTGCAAAACTTACTGATGGTACAAAATTATTCGGGGTAATAAAAATGAAGAGGAGTCATAAAGAATTGCAAAAGGATCGCAAAGTATTGAATACTTTGAAAAAATGACCCATAGAATTCCTTATCAACACACACACAGTAACAGGTAGAGAGAAAACCAGCCACCACATCAGCCATCAGCATGCCAGCACTGCTCAGCGCAAAAGTGCTGCAGCCTCCGTGGGCAGTTCAGGGAGAGCATCAGCTCCTACTAGGCAAAGGTCGTGGATGCAAACAGAGGCTTGGCGTTTCTGGGGGAAGCGAGCACCAAATATGCCACTGAGCATGCCTGTTGTGCCTCCATATTTGTCATGTTGCATGCAGATTTGGTCAACTCAGAACTAGATGACTCATGGAGAAAGGAGTGTAATGGGCTCTGCAAAGAGCAATTAAACAAACAAGGACTCTTCAGCTTAGATACCGTACAGTGAAGGGAAACAGAGTTGAAGTGGAGATGAACAGAGGAGAGGTTCTCATTACGTTTTTAAAGACACAAACCAAGAGAATCTAAGTAAAGTTACCAGGGACAGCAGTTAGGCAAGGCGGGAGGATGTGCTTTTTAAGATAATGCGTATTTCAGCTGTGGAACTCAATTTCACAAGGTGCTTCCAATGTGAAAAATATTAGTGGGTTAAAATGATTAAATGCTAGGTGTTAAAACATTATTTCTCTGTGTGTGTGGAAAACAATCCATCAAGAACTATTGTTCACAATAGTAAAAATAAATCCCCGACATTTTTCTTGAAGTTCCCTGAACTATGGATAGGCAGAAGGACACGCTGTGCATGCTGCATGGGCCTTTTCTAATGTATTTTCCCTCAGCATCTGCTACTGGCTATTGTTGGAGGCAGGGCAACAGATCGATTGAGTGGCCCTTTTGTTTGAGCTAACATGGCCAACTTAATGAGCTTTATATTTGGGCCATAAGCAAAGGAGATGTCTCAAACCCTCGCGTGATTTCTTCCTTACTTCCTTACTTTACAGCTATGCAATAAATAAAAAAAAATTTAAAACCCCCAGACTTACATCAGAGAAGCAGAAAAATCTGAGAATATCTGAGAAGTACTGTGAGCTTGAGGGTACTCAACATTCAAGTGAGGTACATGAATGAAAAATGTCCTTGTTTTGACCTTATTCCTGTCAGGAGGCAGAAGCAAATTGGAAGCTGTTCAGCAGCTCTCATTAAGGCAATATTAGATTCCCTTGATATTCATTTGCTGCTTGGCATTTTTTCCTTTCCTATACACGCATTGTGTGAGATCAAGCTCTTTATGGTGAGATTTAGAAAGCAGCCGTTGCAATACTTGAAAGAATTCAAGTTTCTGAGGTATAAACTCTGGAAAGAGATTAAGTGGACTTACAGCTTAGGAGGGAAGTAGGCAGAAGTATGTAAGACTTTGAAAGGGAAGACTAGGTTGTTAGCAACATGAGGTCCAAGGAAAGATAAGGAAGGGATTATCCCACCAGTAAGGCAGGCAGGCCATCTAAGAAAGTGTAAAAAGTGATCAATGTTGGGGAAGGATGCAAGCAAGCCACTGAGAAGCTGCCATGAGAGGAAGGAAGTCAAAAGGACATGGCTAATGACTGGCTTTGCTAAGACCAAATTTTTATCCAGGCTTATGCAACCCCACAGGTTTTTCATTTATGTGGTTTCTGGCTTTGCTGGTTATTAACACAAATAGCCAGATGGCCAACTACTTCTCACAAAAGGCCAGCTTCAGTGCTGGTTTGCCTGGATTTCAAAGGGCACATTGCAGGCGATGGCACAAGCCCTTCGCAGCACGCACGGTGATGAGGTGCGTACCTGTGAGGGCGTGCAGCCCTGGGGCAGAGGTGGGATTTGGGGTGAGGGGAGGGGGACCTGCAGCTGTAACACACCAGCACTGTCCTGGCACTGCTCCCAGCACCCGCACAGTGCAGCCCCTGCAAAGGCTTTCGCAGCAGCTCTGCTGAAGGAGATCTGGAGGGCTGGCAAAAGTGAGGGATGCTTAGACTGGAAAGAAGAGAGGGTGAGAGGGAGTCTATCCTTTTCCAAAGCAGGTAAAAGAGAGATGACGCACAAAAAGCAGACTGAAACCCTACCCATGGTTTTGTGCAAGAGACCAAAGCAGACGATCATGACTGGCGTTAAAAATCAATGGCTTTGCTTAATGAAAGCCATTTGTCTCTCTGGCTCTGCCCCATAATATGAGACTGAAGTGGCTGCTCAAAATTAATCACTGGCAAATATAGAGCAAATGAACAGCTATATTGCTTTGGAGAGCGTGTAAGCTGCCATCAGAATTCCAGCCTGCGAAGGGTCAAGTCAAACACTGTGTGTGCACATTAAAAGGAGTGGAATTGCTCTATTGCTGAGAGATAGGTCAGTCAGGAGAAGCCTCGGCTAATCTCATGCCTCTGGCTGCATCCTGATCTCTACGGGCAAAGGTAATATGTACCTCATTCTACAGCTTCCGAGGTGCTTCTCTCCAAGCAGCTTTATGATGACTGGTTGCAAGATACCTGATACCACTGACGATCCAAAAGGAGCTGATGAGGTGTGGCAAATCTTAAATTATTTTTCTTTTCTTCTGGTACACTACATTTATCTTTCTAATGTGTAATCCTTTAGGCTGATTCCTTGAAGTAACATATGCTAGGACAATTGAGATTTAATCCTTTTATCTCTGAGGCTGTATCAGAGTACATAAAAATTGTTGTCCAGTGTTTGTACTGTTTGCATCACTGTCTAATAGACAGGCTGAACGCTCACATGTGCTTTTTTAAGGAACCTTGCAGTCAACCACGGAAGTCACCCTTCACTCGCGCCTCCTCCAGTTTACGTTAGAGTAGCAGGAGGGTTTTGGGGAAGAGACTGTGAGACCAACACATTATCTCCTTCCCCTGGTTTCTGGGCCACTTGAGGAGGAGGGCAGTGAGATGTACTTCACCTGTGATATACCCCAGCCATCCTACCTCCCCAATGTTCTCACCACTGTAAGCCTGCATTTTAAAGTTTGTTTTTTGTTTTTTGTTTTTTTTTTACTATTGGAAATTTCATCTCCATGAATGTGGAAAAAATTCAATGCCTGGTATGGGTTTTCCTGTTTCATGTAAGCTGTTCAATATACTCTTAAATCTATTTTCAGTGATCTTCAGTTACCATCCGTTCTCAGTTTGAAAGAATAGTCACAAACAAGAAGAATTTTCTTATAGACAGTGATTCCCAGCTGAAGAATTACTGGGCAAGAAGTGACAGATGTATAAGGATCTAGGAATTGTATAATTGTCTTAGTTAATGTGATTTGTGGCCCGTCTTGCCCAATAACAGTACTCAGCAGCAAATATATCAGTAGGATGCATCATAGCTTTACTGTAGGCAGGTATGTAATAGTCTGTACCTCTTTTCAGGTCCCCTAATAGAGGTTGATTTGAACACATGTCTGAGATTACAATTCTGTTTGCAACTGGATTTCACAGTCTCTCTTTCTCTCTCTCTCTCTTTTTCATATGTAGACACTCAAACTGTCCCATCAAGACAGAACAACTTGCAGGGCAAGCCGAAAGGAAAAAAGAGAGACAAAAAAACCCCACAAGTTTTCAAGGGAGAATCACATACTGCCATCTAAAAAAAGACCTTTTAATTAAAACCTGAAATATGTATTCCTGTTTGTAGGTGTTTATTTGTTCAGAATATTGAATCCAGGATAATCCTCTGAGGCATTTGCAGAGGAATGACTGCAGAAGCCAGAGGCTCAAACTCACAAGGAAGCTGTGCGTGAATTAGTTCAGATTATCAAATATTTCACTTCTAAAAAGTATGGAGAGAAGAAATTACCCAGATGGGTGTGGTCAGTGAACCTGTTTTTCCAGTATTCAGGGGCTAATGTTGGTCATTGAGGGGGTGCAAAGCAGAAAAGAGCTGTTGGGACACAGCAATTGGGGGCGATTTAAGGCTTTGCTCTTGCAAAATAGACATTTCTGCGTATTCTTTACAAAACTCCCAGTGGAAAGGATAAACAACCTTTTATAACAGTGACTTATTTATTGAAAGGCCTGCAGGGATCCTTTTTTTTAAGTCCTCAGTGGTCACTGCTGCTCATGCTTTGCTTTGGTTGCTGCTGGAGGGAGGCAGCCAGGGAGAAGGTGTGAAGGCTCCGGCTCCGCCTGCCACAAAGTGTCTTTTAGTTCTCCTTCCTTCATAAAAGTTTTCTGCACTTAGGGTTGATTTACAAAGGCAACAAAAGCTGGGTGCCCTCCTGTGTCCCCTTTCACTTTGAGAAAATTTTCCTGGCTTTCCTCCCAGAGTTCAGTGTGACACAGAAACTCAGATGCCATGAGAAGAAACAGTCTCTTGACTTCATGCACTGACTTAACATCGGGCCATACCCTCTGCAATTTGGCTGCCAGTCTACACCTTCCTCAGCAGTGCCAGTAAGTTCTGTGATTGCACATTTTTACCTTCCTGGCATAATTATTTTCTCATACGTTATAATTCATGTTTTAGTTTGGTGATCTTTACGAGTGAAATAAAATACTATCTTTGCACTTGAAGTCCTACTGACAATTCTAGTTTTTGCACAAAGCTGGCCCAAGATCAGCTTGCCTGTGAAGAATTCCTCCCAGCCCTCTCTCCCAAGGGAAATTTGATTTTATGAAGTTTGACATATGTCCTATAAATTCTTTCATAGATTTCAGTGTCACGGTTATCTTCTCTCCCACAACATGGTCAAGGATACTAATGTAAAACCTTTCATTGTCTTTGATATGATTATCAAAGGACACTATTATTTACTGAATGCTTAAATGCAACACGTGACCTACAAAGTAAGAAGGGCAAATTTGGTTAATGATAGGCAGCCTTGATTATCATATGAAAGATTGTACAGATGGTATGCTAGGCTCACTTGACAGCGTACCACTTTACAGAAGATAATGTCCCTGTGGAACAAGAGAAGATTGCTAGGCCCAATTACTAGTTAGAATCACAGCAATATTCATCCTTAGATTTTTTTAGAAAGTGGGTCTGGAGGTAAAATGCTGCATTTTGGCCAGTGGCTACTAACTAACTTGAGTCAAACTTTAAAACTATGCCTAATTTTAAGCACAGGACCCATTCATCTTAAGCAGTGCCTTTGTGTCAGTAGGGTTATTAACATACAACTATTAGTAGAGAGATAGTTATATAATTCAGAGCACCAAGATCAGAATATTGGCTGAAATTGCTGTTTAAGTGGAGCACAGTACACCAAAACACACGTAGTCCCCTACCTTTTCTAGGTGGTTCTTGGAGGGCCAAATTCTGTGCTCAGTAATAGCAGATTGAACTACCATTGTTGCAGAGACAGAGGAATATTGGCTGGGGCATGGTGTTGTCACTCCTTTCCACAGTACCGAGGGCTCTGTCTTTCAGAAGGCAAAGCCCTTTGCCTGATCTGCCAAGACTTTCCCTCGTTCACATACTTAAAGTTATGAACAGAAACACAGATGTCAGTGAAAATGATGTCCCAGATTTCAGGTGTGCATCTCAGGATATAGTTTAAGTTCAGTCTTGGGGTTGAACAAAGCTATTCTGCTCTTTGCAAAATGGAGTCCTAAAATAATTAAGGAGAGTCTCATTGCTGCACAGCATTTTTTTCCTTATTATGACCTTTATCACACCTAAAAGAAAGCCTCTCAAACTTGGAGGTTCTATCAAGTTAGACAAGATTAATCTATTTGTCGTGTAGTTTAAAGAACAGCTCCTGCAATTTGAAATCCTGTAATTCAGCATCCAACTATCAAAAAAATCTTAAATTGGCTTGCACTTCTCTACTACCAATCAGCATGTGAAAAGGCAACCAATTCCTGGGTTGGCTGACATGTTAACAAGGGGCTTCAGATAAACTTTGTCTAGGGCAAGGAAATGGGGAGAAGTGGGCAAATAACAATCTTTGCTTTATTTTTCATTTTGACATGCCTTGTCTTTTTACTGCAGCGTGGTAGTACAGACACAGTGTGAAATAAAGGCCACGTGAGGCACCATTTGAATAGCATAGGAATAATGAACTAGATAAATACTAGGAGTGTCATAATCAAACCACATGGATGCATGCATTAAAAGATGATTCAGTACAAATGAACAGTGCTAGCAATCATCATAAAATAAAGAATCCAAGATCATTTTTTAATTAACTAAAATAGGACTTTCTGTACTGATCCTCAGTAAAACATGCACATTTCAAAGGTTTATTATCCTGGATCAGAACCAACAAAGCATTTAAGCACTTGCTCATTTTTGAGCACTTGACTTAATCCCCACCACTGTCTCCTTTTCCAGAGTAAACCACAAAACAATGTAAAATTGATGCTGTGAAATTTAAGGCCAAGCCACAGCTGCTCTGCAAAATGTAGAAGCTCAAAAATAAAACATTGCAAACAAATGTCATGCAAGGCAATGTTGAGCATGAATGCCTGTTAACATCAAATTCATGTGCACTATAAATTAATACAATAACTACATATTTTGTAAAAGCCTGAAATATTGCTCTAATGTCAAAGATATTGATGGGAATTCTAGACACCACTATCTCTTACCAGTGTTTTCCAAGCTAGTTCAAGGCCATACAGCTCAAAATATTCAAAACACAGGAACAACCAACTTAATCCATGGAGGGTTAGAATTTCCACACACAGGTCTCTTTCCCACAAGATTTTGCAGTTACTGGTAGAGCATTTGGTGGTCAAGATTAAGTCCAAGAGCATTTTGGGGCAGAGAAAAAGCACCTATGCAATCTGGATCATAAAAGCAGCAAGAGATATGACCGCTGTGATTGAGTCCCTGGGCTGTTCAGTGTCATACGTGAAACCAGCTGTTCTGGGTTTTGTTACAGATGCATTTAATGACTGAGGTGAAAGACACAGAAAAGGTTCTGCACTTAACCATGCTAATGAATCATACTTTAACTCAGGTAGCAGGTTAATCTAAGAATCACAGGAGCAAAGTCAAGGGGACTAAATTTGTCTCCAGTGTAATTCTCTGGGTTTTAGGGGAATGTTCCAGCTCTGGATTTTGGTTTGCTTAACACAAACATAAAGAAAGACCACCATAAACCACATAAGATTACATAAGAAGCACAGTGATGGATTGAAAGAGGGACTTATTTCCTTCCTCACCTCCATGAATTTCACTTTTCTTGTGAACCCTTGAGCTTTCTTCCACCCTCCTTGATCCTTCTTGTGTGATCCTTCTTCCATCTTTCGTACTGTCCCCAACATGGGTTTAAAACTGCATTTAAATGACTTCAACAACTCACAATAAGATGTAGAAAAAGCAAGTGGGTTTTTACATGGGAGCAGGTAGGGTAGGGTAGGGTAGGGCAGGGTAGAATAGAATAGAATAGAATAGAATAGAATAGAATAGAATAGAATAGAACAGAATAGAATAGAATAGTTGGAAGGCACCTACAGTGAACATCTAGTCCAACTGCCTGACCACTTCAGGGCTGACCAAAAGTTAAAGCATGTTATATGTGGAATGCTATCACACAGTCTAATTTAGTTTCCTGATCACCCTAAACTCCCTCAATAGCCAGTGAGGAAAGGAGGGCTGCACCAAATGAGAGGTCAGAGAGCCCCCCTTAGGTGGGGAGAATATTCCCATTTGTTGATTATCTGAGGAATCTGGCTCCCACATCAGTTAAGTTTCCAAACATGTTGACACACCTGCTTCATTTTAGGTATAAATTAGCTTAGTTTTAAAGCATCCATTCAAGTAATAGAACATCTTTAGTCCTGGGTTGGCAGAGACATAAATACCTTCAGACTTTATGCATCTAAATGGTTTTGAGGATGATTCATGTCATTAAACTGCCCCTCAATTCCACTTGTACATGCTTTTGTTGATTTGCATCCGCACGCTCAGCATCAACTGCGTGATGTCAATTCAGCTGATGTGATTTACACCAGCAGATTATCCTGAAGTTCATTGGCCAACTGCCTAAACACCTTTGCAGTTATACAGAAACGTGTTTAAAGGACAGACAGAGGAGGAAGAGCTCTTTTGTGCAAGGCACCAATGCCATACATGCAGTCCAAATGCACACATTCGACATCCCCTCTCAATAAAGGTGTTCTCCACTCCACAGCAAAAAATCCCTGTGTTGTGCATGGATGCCCTTGAACTGCACTCCCACAATATATGTGAAGATGTAATGTCCAAGTCCTGCCCTGCTCACTTGCTTTTTATCTGCCAGAACAAATTCAGACTGGGAAAACAGATGCTCTTTGGGGACTGGACCAAGTTCGCATTACTTGCTTCTCAGCCTAGGAGTTGTTGGAGCCCCCCTGATTTTTGCTCAATAAAGAGGACTGCCTCCAGACCATACTGCATCTCTGTATTGATGGGCATGGTGCTACTGCCTCTCTTTCAGCCACTTATTGCTGAGATCACCCAGTGAGACCTCCTCACTCAGGGTATACATAGAAAAATATGGAGGGAAGTTGCCCCTATTTAGTCTTTGATCTTAAATTGTCCAAAAGGAGATGATCAGGGTAGAGAAGCAGATCTTTGGTAACAGGTGCCATCTGACACCTGAATCTGAATTTTGTTTGTCAGGTCTGTGAGGAAAGCAGCAAGGCTCTGGGCACCCACTCTGTTTCAGAAAAGCTAGAGCTGCCCTACAGTTGTTAACCAAGAGAGCTCTCTTGCACGTGCTTCATCCAACCCCAAGAGTCCCACATTTACAGCCTTATTTTAGAAAATAAGCCTGAAACTCCAGGAGTTTGGCTTTCCTGGTTACTGCATCTCAACATGTTGTACCACACAACAGTGATGAGTGGCATCTCCTTGTAAGAGAGGACCACTATTTTTTGCCCCTCAAGTGGTTTGAACAGAGCATCTGGCAAATGAGATGCTCTGCAACTATTTCAGTTAATTCTGTGTCATTTAGTAAGTGGTCATGTGTGGTTGTGGCCCTGACTAGAATTTCTCTCTGTGTCCTTTGTGTTGAATTAATTTCCAGGGTCACACTGAGCTTTTAGCTTGGATGACAAATTGGTGATCTACCTCCACACTGCACTCATTTCATTAGCCTGCACGCACTGCTGCCTGTGCAAGGCATAGCAGCATTTCTGTGAGTCACAGGTTTCTCCTGTCCCCCTCTCCACATACAGCAGCTATGAATGCCTCTCCTTGCAAACATGCACGGAAAACAATGAGGACCCCCTCTTGTACTGCTCACCTTCACACAGCAGCCAGAGAGAGATTTCTCTTAGGCTCTGCAGGCATCTTTCCCTGGTGAGAATTGTTGATCCTCATTTGACCTTTCTGATATATAGACAAAGGTAACTCAAGACAAAGATGGGTGTCACGTAAGTCCCCTTAGCTAATAACTGCCTTGAAATGCCTCTGCAAACACCCCTGGAGAGACGGCATGTGCTGTTCTGCGACGTGATGCAACACTGATTTGTTGCATCTACAAAAGGTCCTCATAATTGTGTGCAATTGAGTGTGAACAAGCAGTTGAATCGCAGTTCACCAAACATAATTAATCTGAAACAGAGCAGCAGAAATACTCCTTTTATCTTGTCTAAGGGTTGATGAAATAAATAAATAGCACAGAATCAAAAAAGTGACTAAGCAGATGCCTGCTAGTCTGTTAATTCTTTTATAATGCAAAAATGGCTTTTATCTCTCACTGTCTATTTTTGAGTGCTCATCACTGTGCTGCTTGGGTGCTTTGATAAATGGCAATAAATGTATTTAGCATATGTTTAGTTCATTAAAAAATCCGTCTACTTTATGTAATTTGGAGACAAAAGAGAAATCATGGAAAAATACAACATTTATAAATGTTTGCTATTCAAATCTGGACTGCAACTAGCTCTTTGACCGGAATCCCAAAGAAGGAAGGAGAAAAAAAAAAGGGCACAGTAATTAAAAAAAAGATGATAGAGCTCAGGTTGCGTGATCTGCCCTACGAAGAGTGTGCCATTTTCCTAATGGCGCTACATAGACTCTCCTTTATCCCCACAGAATATAAAGCAGTATGGACTCAAAGTAAAGTGGGTGAATTTGTTCCAGAAACGGCCTCATGGGGTGGAGGGAAAAGATCAAGATTCTCTCTGCTCTTTGCCCAAAGGAGGCTGATTTGATCTGTAGGTTACAAACAGACACATCCCCAGTACTGCCTTCAGCTTAGCCAGCAGGAGAGGCAGACATTGCACAGAGTATGTGATTTTTGTGTGGAACATATAGTGGTGTGGGGGTTCCAGTGCTTCTGTCCTCAGGCGCCTGAGCATGCCCTGGCCACAGCAGCCAGTGAGTGCAGCCTTGATGCGTCCCTCCGGTTGCAGAGTAGACAATAGCTAATGGTCTGGTCCAGACCACAGACCAGATTTAGACTTGAATAGCTTAAACATGTTAAAACTGTTTACTTTCTATGAGCAGAGGGGCTTGTTTTTTTCTTCAAACTAAGAAAGGCATAAGAAATATGATGATAAGAAAGCTAGGCTTTTAAAATACATTGAAGGATTTGGACTCCATGCAGCAGATGCTGAAGGCTGCATATGAGACACAAATTATAACCTTGCATCCCAACCCAGACTATTTAACCACAAGAGATCCTTTCCAGATTTCAACAATCTCATGATTCTCTGACCCTTGCACTTTCTATAAATCATCAATTTTAACTGAAGAGGGTACTTTTAAAAGCATGGGAATGTCTTGAAAGTACTTATCTGCAATTTGAAATACCTGTATCTCTCCTAGACCTGGCCTGCACTTGCTATGCAAACGCATCTGTCAGTTCAAATTGTCTCACTGTGGCTTTATCATACATGATTTCAACATGCTGGAATTGAGATGGTGTCTGTTCTTTCCCATTTGCTGTTTGAGAGCGTTTGCGCTCTTAGTCAAGAAAGAGGTCGGAAAACAAGCATGGGCCTCAAAGACGTTTCAGATTAGCCTGCCAAACAAACCTCAGTTTCTGTAGCCCTCAAGGAAATAGATGTCGTTATCACTAAGTTCTCATTAGGCCAACTAAATGACCAGGAAACCATTTACAGGCAGGTCAACAGGAAAGCAGCTTTCAACAGGAAGCCAAGCCTGAACATGTGCCCCTGCCTTGAGGGTCGTTAAATGTGTGTTTGAAACACCCAAGTAAAAGCTGAAGTAACATTTTCTTTTCAGGGCTGCACCCCTGGATTTGAACCTATGTCATTGAAAGCAGAATCCAGCCCCAGGATGGGCTGCAAGGGAGGGAATAATGCTGTAATAACACAGTCAAGCCCGCTGCCCTGGCAATGAATGTTTATCTCACGCTGCTCTCCCAGTGAGTAATGTTTAAAATAAATAAATACTGCAGGGGAGTTGCTGTTAGTGCAATTGTTGGGTTGTATTCTTGTGGCAAGCTTTTTATTATAATAGTGCAGCAGGAGTACAGTGTGTTTGCAAGGCAAGTTGGAGCCAGGGCACAAAAGCACATAAAGACTGTTAATAAATAATGGACTCTGTGCATGTGGGTTTTGCAGTGTGGCTTAAAAAATCAACCCCGTCAAAGTACAATAATATGCAAGTGCTGTTGAAACAAAATGAAACAAAATAAAATGGAGAGATTTAATTGCTAGCCCCTGGGAATGGCAGACGTTCTCCTCTGGAGAGAGCGGCAACCATGCAAGTGTGATGGCAGCTGCAGCAGTACCTCGGTTGTACAGTGACACGCCTTTGTGTTCTTCCACTTCTGCTGTTCAGCGTAGGTGGTGGCAGTGATGCTACAGTTTGCTCATGAACTAGAGTACCTTGAATGTCTTTCCTATATCTGAAGACTATTATACAGCTGGGGGCCAGATGCTCAGCAGGACTCAGGCACACTGGCATTTCATGGATTTGATGGTGTCATACCATACAGAGGTCTAGAGCTTATCATTATCTTGGGTTTATGAGTTAGCAGTAGCAAATGCATACATTTTAACCTTCCCAATGTAAGGACGCAATAGACTAGGAAGAGGAAAGATAGCCAGGGGCCCCATAATTTTGCCATACAAAGCTCACAGCAGTTCTGTTCCACAGAAGAGGAGCAGTTAATTTCACTGAATTGAAGGGAGATTAGGCCATTGACCTTAATGGGCAGGACCTCTTCCTAAAAAGTACGCTCCAGGCCCACCAGGACAGTCTGTGACAATACCAGCGTATATTAGCAGAAAACACTGCTTTGCCCAACTTGGGAACTGCCTAATTTCAAGCTGGGCATGTCATCCCAGTACTTAATCCACTTATAAGTAAATCATTACAAAGAGTTAGAAAAACGGAACACTTACTTGGTCCAAGACCTATGGAAAATGCAGCAACATAAACAAGCAGGCTGGCCAGTGAGAGCCATTTCAGGACAACGGGAACTTCTCCACTTTCCATGTGAGATCCTGTTGTGCTTTTGCCTCCTGCCAGGGCAGTCCTGTTCAGTTCTCCTCTCCTGGCAACATCTGGGCCTCTCTGTACATCAAATGACAATATTTCTGGTGAAGCCATGCTAGCAAAGAAGTCCTTGAGACTCCCATTGGTGACACCAGTGAGGTTTCCCGGTCTCTGGAGAAAGAAATCCTCTGGAGATTGGCTACTACAGACACTGGTGAAATTCACATGTATGTTATGGCTCACTAAGCCCATAGTGACCAACGATACTGCCATAACAGAAGAGCCAATACACAGAAAAGTTTTACTTCCGACTTGATCCACAAAAACTGTGGCTGGGACTGTGCTGACCACTTTAACTACTCCAACTCCAGTAGAAGCCAAGCTGGCAGCTTCATTGCTCTGGAACCCAACTGACTTCAAAACAGTCGATGCATAAAATAAAATGTTGGGTTGCCCAGTTGTTTGCACAAAAAAGACTAGAGTGAGTCCTACCAACATTCGCGCCCTCATGTTGTTTTTTGAACGAAACAGGTCCAAGAAGCTATACTGATGTTCATCTTTCAGGGAAGACTTGATCACAGTAAGTTCTTTAGTAGCATCTGATGTTTCCCGTAGCCTCTCCAGCACTTTTTTTGCAGCTTCATCGTTATTCTTCATGACAAGAAACCGAGGACTTGGAGGAAGGAAATACATGGCAATAGCCTGCAAAGCACCTAATGGAATCACAAGGCCAAACATGTACTTCCAGCCATAAGATATGCTGGCAAATGCATAATTTGAAATATAGGCAAACAGAATGCCTATCACAATCATGAGTTCATTTAATGATACGAGGAGGCCTCTTCTGTGCTGCGGGGCGATCTCAGCAATATACACACACGTTGCGATTGATGATAATGATATGGAAATACCTATGGCAATTCGTCCCACAATAAGTATCCCATATGATTCATAGGGTAGTAAAATCAGACTCCCCAACACAAGTAAAGAAGATGCAATAATAATAGCAAGTCTCCTTCCAAATCGGTCTATCAGAAATCCACCAGTAAGGGATGCAAATAAGGCCCCAAAAAGCAGGGAACTTACAACGATTTCCTGCCGTTTGCAAGAGAGTGATAATATGTTGCTCATCTGAAGAAGAGCTCCAGAGATAAGTCCCAACTCATAACCCATCAGAAGTCCACTTATGGCAGCAATGGCAGAAGATAGAAAAGTAAATGTTCCACAGCCTGAAATAAGAGAAGAAAACACAAAAACTTGAAAGTGTGACTTCTGCAGCATTCTGACAACTAAGAATAGCTTTGATTGATATACCAGTCCAAAAAATCTTTTTGTAACTTTTAGGCAAAGCATACGAACCCAGCAGCAATGATGACATAAAAGGCTATTTTTTAAAAGGAAAAAAAGTATAATTCATATAAAACCCTCTTTAATTTTAATGCCTCTGGGTTCCTTGTCTTCCTGATCAGAAGCCAATAAGGTTTTGATCAGGCCCTAAATAATTAAAACTTCTGCCTCAGAATATCATTGCAAAAGACAACGCTGACAATACCTTTTGGTAAAGGCATTGTATATTACCAAAAGTCTTTTGGTAAGAAAGCAGTTTTTGCCTCAAGACGTCCTCAGTGTTTTTCCTGTACTGAATTGAGGAAGTCTTGTCCACCCAACTACTGTACCATGGGCGAGAAAAGGAATAATTTCCCAGCCATATTGCTTCAACCTTGACTTGAATGAGTAACAAGTTAAGTTTTCCGTTGACACTTGCTAATTCCTTTGCTTCACCTGAGGATGCCATGAAGGCTGCTGATACCAATGTTTTTATTTTGCCAAATGGAAACATCCACTGAGCACTGAGGCTGATCCCAACAGCTGCGATATTCTAGGGAAAACAATTTTTGAGGTACTAATTAATGAACTTTCTGGGCTTTGCTCATTACTAATCTCAGATTCTTTGGAATATCAGGATCAAATATTCTGCATAGTTTGTGACAGCCACAATGTCAGGAATAAAAAACAGATGATGAAAACATAAACCAAATGGAGATTATATGCCTTTGAATGTCCACTTTAAAACAAACTCATTTTATACAACGGCAATTCATTGTTTATTGTTACAAGATAGATTTGACTGATCGTATTCTACTAACTGTGAAGCCTTTTGCACCCTAAACTTTGAGGAATATATCAGTTTGTTATTGTTGGTCTTGTTCTTTCTCCCAGCATGATTTTCCTCTCGTCGTGATGTTGGCTGCCACGCAACTAGGAAAAGAGTAAATTGACTTCTGATTTTCCAGTTAGTTGGAGAGATAGGACATGTCTGAGGAGAGGTAGCTTTTACAGCATAACAGAGTCCGTATTTCAGTTAATTCTCCTGGAACACGTACTTTCCAGCTTGGCTGGAAAGTGGTATACGGGCCAATTGAAAATGATACATAGACTTTGTTTATTTTTAGCTTATTTTTCTAAGGCATTAAGGCCCTTTGATCACACTGACTGCCTGGAGTTCCTTGCCCATAACTTTTGAGCACATTGGCAAGGATCAGTCCCGTTTGACAGAGGATATTACATTTCCAAAGCAAATGGTGAAAAGAGAGGCGGAGGGCAGCCCTAGCAGTATGTCTGCACTACTAAAATAAACAGTGCCAGAGCCCAGGCCCAGACCCTGGCATGTGGCCACATATCTTACTAAATTGCTGGCATGGTCCCCTGGCATGGTTGTGCCCTAAGGCACCTCGCGCTCTCCTAACAATTCCCAGGGGCCGTTTGGCTCACGTTGAGTCCACCATCACGCCCTGCAGCCACTCCACAGGAGGCCAGGTTATTTTGGAGGGTAGCAGAGCATAACTGTGTGAATATAAGCTGTACCTCTGGGGTCAGGGGAGATGTGTAAGCCCATTAAGTCTATTAAGATAAGTATCACCTGTTAGCTGTCCTACCTGGCTCTCGGTTTGCTCCCTTTGAGCCAAGCAGAAGCCAAGCGGCAGCAGCCCTGAGCTACTGAATGCACGCAGCACGCCTCAGCCCACTCCTCCTCTGGGCTCCGGTCGCCGACAAACCAGAGATAGACAAGAGATGGGCGAAAAACACATGGTTTTGTTATGATGGGATGTAAGAGCATGGGGGAAATGGCAGTATTGTGAGAAGTCTTTTGGAAGGTGGGGGTGGATGGTAGATTTATTGTGGCGGAGGTGGGATGACTTGAAGAAAACATCAGAAACAAATTTGCAAAATGCTCTGGAGATGGAACAATCTTTTTTTTTGTATTGTTGTCCACGTCTGTATTATGTCTAAAGCTTTTTTTTTTCTTTATGTCTGCAGTATCCAAGATCATTGCACTTATTTTAAACAGAGGTTAGTGCATGGATTAGGGCAAGGTCCTGCTGTACTTCCTTCACACATTGAACTTCAGGGGAAGTACTACTGACTCCAGTTAAGCTGCTCTGTGCTGCATGTGCTCCATTCTCCAATGCATGCATACAATATAGATTTTATCATTTCAAAACCTAATTTCTCCCTCTCCGTTATAATTTTGACTTGCCTACTTGCTGTATATTACTACATCTGGAAAATATACACTTCCAAGGAATCCTAGCTGGAAATCAGGGATGGTAACAACACAGCGTTGTACTGAATGAATAATTTTGGGTATCAGAAGCTAGACTGCTAATTTGATCACAATGTTCTGCCCAAGCTACTGCTCAGGGCTGATATCTATGCTTTCTTGGATATCTCTGTATTTTATGTCATTGAGCCATATAGACTTAACCTAAGATTTTGCTTTGATTTATATATTATGAAGCCGAAAGAAACCATTGTGGTCATCCAGTCTGACACTCATGAACAGCACAACGTAATTCTTCAGACATGTTTAAATTACATTTGATTTGAACTAGGCCATTTAAAATATTCAGCTTTGATTTTAAAATTGCTAGTGATTGATTGAAAGCCAGTGACTTTAAGTCTTAAGTTGTCCCAAAGGTTTATTGCTTTCACTGTAAATTATCTGTAAAGTATTTCTAGGCTTAATTTCTGCAACTTCAGCTTCCAGCCATCAGATCCCATTCTCCATTTACCTGCACTTAGCTGTGTTCACTAAATACAAAATTATAGCCTGCCATCGAGTCATCCCACAGACCTCTCCTTGATAAGCTACTTGGCCTGTGAGGCTTTACAAGTTTACCAGTCCCTTAAGTATTCAAAGCCCTGTTCTCTGACTCTATCCAGATTATCAACTTCTTCAATAAATTCTGAGCCAGACCCAGTGCTCCTGCAGTGGTTGCACAATGCCAGATAGGAACTTGACATAATTGTCCCACTCTGGTGCACATTTCCCCCTCTACTAGTCTAAGAATTATCACGGCCGTGTACAAGAGCTCATCTGCTGGTTATCCTCCAGGACAACCAACTTGTTTTCTGACTGGGTTCTTCCCAAGGCATCGCCTTTCCTTTAACTATGTCCTGCCTTCTTGCATCCTAGCTAGGAATGCAAATCACTTTACATTTGTCTGTATGAAAACACATAGGATGGGTTCAACTTATCTACAGCATCTCTAGTTTTCTTCTGTAACCACTTGCAAAAAATAGGCACTTCTAGATGTCTGAAGTAGGTCAGATGCCTATTTCTCTCCATTGCCTATAAAAGGAATCTGTGCAGCTTGCTCAGATGCAGATGTCTGAAGTTAGCAGAGAGGAACCCCAGACAGCACATTCACTCACAGTCAGTAGGCCAAGCCATCCAAATTGCATTCTGCCAGGGACATATCCCATTTATTAATTACCCGTCACCTTTATCACCTGCAAATAATCTGTTATTATCTTCTTCCAAGCAACTGAGAAAAAGTGTTAAGCAACAGAGGAACAAAAACTGAGTTTAAGGCTCTCCAGCAAAAACACAGCAGCATGGGCATATCTCTTATTGATACTTTGAGGTCTGTGTCCTGCATGGCTTTTAATTCTTTAAATGTGTGACTGTCATTTTTGTATGGTTCCAGTTTCTGATTCAAAATGACAGTGCCAAGTGAAATATCTTGACAGAGTCCACCATCAACACTGTTCTTTACAGTCCAGACTGTGATCTCCTCAGCCTGTGGTCCTCAGATCAGAGCAACAGAGGTGATTATTTGTTTTTAATCCGAGAAGCTGTACAAGCTGGATGTGGACCTTGGACACCTGGGAAGTTGCTAGGGAAGCACTCAAGCCCATGTATTTCTTGCTTCTCCAAGTACAGCAGCTTGACCAATGTTTTAATGTTTCTTGTTTTTACTGGGTCAGCTGGTATCCTTGTTCATGTGTCCACTGACACATGCCCACAGTCGGACAGAAATAACGGAGGGCTGTAACTAAAACAGACCCCTGAATGAAAAGGAGATTCTGATATGATGCAGAGGGAGACACTTTGTCTTTCAGCATTAGCAGCAGCAAACTCAGCAGTTAACTTGGTGTCTCTTGTCCCTCATAGGCACTATTCCACTGAGAAACATCTTTATATCACTATGCGGTTTTGTTGTAAGTTGTACCTAAGACTTGCCTGCTCAGAACTGCCTGCTGAGTTAAACCCTGAAATCTCTGCTGGGTTTTCCTTCATGGTCTTCCTCCAGACAAAATTCCCTCTGACTTCAGCATATGTTTTGCTTTAACATTTCCAGATAAAGCATGTTGCAGTAGTTGTACTCACAATCCTTTTAAGTGTCACTTTTAATGATGTTGCTGGCAGTTCTTAGGCATTCCTTTTTTTTAAAAAAAAAGCTTCTTAAAATGTATATTCCTCTTATTTTTATGAGATGCCTGGAAAATACATGGCAGTGTGCAGCCCAGGGGAATAAAATATTTTAATGATGGCTTCCAGAGAAATTTCTCCTTCTGCCTGCAACAAACACCATGGCTAATGAGTTTGTGTGCTGGTATGTGACAAGTGATTTGAAAGTCTATTCTCTAGTTTCCCCATGTAAACAAAATGGTTTCTCACAACTGTTACGCAGGTCAAAAGCAGCACTACTTGGCAAACAAACTTGTCTTTAAGAACATTTGCTGGAAATGTTTATGCTTGGTTCTTGAAAAGGAGACCAAGTGCAGTTGCAATATAGCACAGTGAGTATAGCTGATGAGACTGGATGGGGCCAGTAGTAAGGGTGTGTCCCTTTTCTTATTTTCAAGCACATATTTGGGAAAACACAGTCCTTCCAAAGGCAAAAGATTTGGTCTGTGCATGTATTTTATGGGCATTACAGATAAATGATCTGTGCCAGGGAAGATCTACAAGCAGGCTGAGCTGGGAAACAGCACTCTTCCCCCGCTTCATGTGCAGGAGAGCTTATGGGAAAGGTGCCTGGGAGCCCTTTCCACCTCACCTTGGAAGTACAACACTCCACATTAGTTCACATACTGAGATTTTTGTGATGTAGTCTTTTTTTTCCTTTCTCCAAAGAGAACATGCAGTGTGCATACAGCAAACTAGTGGGATGGAGTGGGGAGAGGGGAGAGATTACTTCTTTATGTGACCTGTGCAAATCCATCTCTTTCGGTAAAAGGGGACTCGACAGTCTCTTCCAACATGGTGCTTTCTTCTGTTGTCTTTGATTTAATCTGAGGTGAGAGATGTCTCAATCTGGGAGGGAAGTATTTTACTGGAAGGTCAAATATATGTTCTTTAAAATCTTGGGGATTCTTTGTTCTATTTAGACATTTGGAAGGTGAAATCAAGCTCTACTAACCCTTGGTTAATAAGCACAGGTTAGAAAATCATGATGAGTTGAGTGCATTTCATAGATATGAATCCACAGTGTGGAATCTCCCTTTTTCAATAGAACAAGGCATCAACTTTTGTCCATGATAAATCTTGAAACTACAGCATCTGTATCTGAAAATTTTAAGCTGTCTCTAACAACATATTTATCCTCCATCTGCATGTCTGATACAGAAAAATTTCGCCTTTACAGGGAAATAGTGTTTAAAATTCCCCAAATTGTCTTTAGAGGAGCATTTTGCTAAAGTGTATAGTGTGTGGATCACATGGCTTTGTAGGATAAATATTTAATGGCATGCGTTGGGAATTGCTGCATAATTGAATCATAGAATCATAGACTCATTACAATTGGAAAGACCTCTGAAACCATCTAGTCCAACCGTCAACCCAACACCGCCATGCCTACTAAACCATGTCTGGAAGTGCCACATCTACACATTTTTTGAACATCTCCAGGGATGATGACTCCATCACCTCCCTGGGCAGCCTGTTCCAATACTTCACCACTCTTTCAGTAAAGAATTTTTTCCTAATATCCAGTCTAAACCTCCCCTGGTGCAGCTTGAGGACATTTCCTCTTGTCCTATTGCTAGTTACTGGGGAGAAGAGACCAACACCGACCTCACCACAGGTTCCTTTCAGGAAGTTGTAGAGAGTGATAAGGTCTCCCCTCAGCCTCCTCTTCTCCACACTAAACCACCCCAGTTCCCTCAGCTGCTCCTCATAAGACTTATTTTCCAGACCCTTCACGCTCCAGCACCTCAATGTCCTTCTTGTAGTGAGGGGCCCAAAACTGAACACAGTATTCGAGATGCGGCCTCACCAGTGCTGAGTACAGGGGCACAATCACTTCCCTAAAATCATGGTTTTGCTTCTCATAAAAGGTGATGATCCCACTTTTATGCCATCATGATCTTTGCTGCGCTGTCACAGTCATTTGCTCTGTCTCATCCAGTTGCCTGGTGTAGAGAGATATATGTTACCCAGTTGATCTATTCTAATGCCTGAGGTTTCTTTAGATCCAGTAGCTGCTCAGTACGTGCATTTCTCCTATTAGCTAAGATACATCTGATCTAACTGTCCATCTAGAAGTCTGGCATGGGATCTAAAACAGTTACCCAATAAGACCCTATGGGATGAAACAAATGGTGGCTTTGGAACAAAGCTATGTTGCAAGCAGAGCTGGAAAATCTCAGAAAATACTGAATTTACCCCAAAAAAGTGTCAGGGCCATGTGGGATTATGACCATTTGACAAATGTGAGTCCTCCCACCCAAGTGTGAAAGGCAAAAGAAAAACAAATACTTTGTAAACTGAACTAAAAAAGAAGGCAGAAGGAAGGTAATGTATCACACATTGTCACGCATCTAAATTCCTGCGACGGTGGAAAGCATTGTATGCTTCGCACAGCATAAGCCCCATGAATGGATTGTGTGAGTAACATTTGAATTTCATGAACAAAAGCCCCCTGCTACTGATGAAAAGACAGGGAATGCAGATCCTGGACATACCCACCCTTGCCATCTCTCCATCTCTCTCAGTGCTCTGCCATCTATTTTCATTATGCCAACAGGCAGCCTGGCCCTTCATTACCTTAAATGGGATTTGGGTTTTGTTTTGTTATTTTCCAGTAAGAATCAACAAGTTCTTTTAAGTCCTAGCTAGGTAATTATAAATTCCTCAGGTTCCCGCTTTAATTTCTGAGGGTAAGGCCAAGTGTGTAATTTGCACATACTCTTCTAGCCATAGCCCTTGTGCTGCAGTAACTTTGCTGTCTGTTTATTTTAACTGCTGTGCTTCCCTTTGATAACGCTATCCTATAACCATCTGCCCTGCTCCCCCCATACCCTAAGGTAATGTTAAATACGTCTGCGCACCGACTGGCTTTCTGTTCTTGATTAACCTCTGCTTCCTCTGCTTCCAGGTATCAGTAGACGTTGCTGGACTGACCGCTGTTAGACTCCCAACAAAGCATTTGTGCCTTTGGTATCTGAACATATGTGGGTTAGTCAGTTCATTCATTTTTAAGTGAACAAATCCTGCTCAGGATATAGTCATTTCTGGCTTACAATCATGCTTTCCTGTTCGGGTAAAGCTGTCTTGTGGGTGAGAAATGTCACAATCGTAGGTCATTTTCCCCTTGATCTTATAATCGGTGAAAGAGACTCAAGATGCAAAACCATGCTGTAACTTAGAAAAACTGGCTGGCTAGGTGAGCAAAGGTGAGGAGCTATGAAGTCCAGCTTCAGCACTCAAATGTCTTTGCATAAGAAATTATACAGTTGATTTTTCAGGGTGTAAGCACAGAAACGCTGTTTCTTCATTAAATGCTAGGGGAAAAAAGAGAGGAGGGAGTCCCTGTCTCCAGACCCTGTAGTTTCCCCCTGCATGAGCAGGTGCAATGCTTGCCTGGCCTCCCTCCACTTCACTGAAAAGGGCCGAGTTGCTCCCGAGCACGCAAGGACCGGAACACTGTTGTTATCTTAGACAGCAGCGGGTTCTCCGATTTTTCAGGTGACCCATCGTCATAAAGGAAAGGGATTTACGCAACAGACAGCACATGCATGGACAGTAGGACCGAGGCCTTTTGGGAAGAGCATCACATAAACCTTCATTCAAAATCCAAGCTGGCGTTTCCCTTCCTTACCCACATTTTCCCCTCTTGCACTTTTAGAAATTGAGACAGCCTGCCCCAAGAGTCCCTTGGCTTTGCGGGGCGGGTTTGCCCCAGCCCCGAGCATCAGCAGCGTGGGCATGCTGCTGCTGGCTAACAGCTGGCCTCAGCTCCTGCCGCTTTACCTGCTGCAGCCGGGAGCTCGCGGAGGTGGCGGCGGCTGCTGCGCTGGCTGCCCCGGCTGCTCTCCTCATCTTCCCCTGCTCTCATCGCCTGGCTCTGCTGGCCGAGGTCCTCTGTGCTCTGCTCAGGTACCATTGCCACAGTCTTTGCACCTTGGGGCCGGAGCACTTCACAGGGCAGCAGTCCCTTCCCGGCCGCCGAGGAAAGCGGAGGTTATTTTCCTCATGGCAACAAGTTGCTGAAGCTGGCTGAAACCAAATGCAAACCACAAAGTGGTTTGTGAACAACTTTGTTGCTATTTCAGAAGGCTTTGCCCTTTGCAGTGACACAGGCTGTTGCTATTCTTGGGAGCCTATTGCAGGCGAGGGGAGGGCCGTCTGTCGGAAGTATTGCTTTTGCCTTTTAACAAATAGTTGGAGACATCAGCCGTCCACGCACAGCTCGGTGCACATTCCTTACCCATTAGCTTAAAGGGTCTCTCTCTCTCTCTCCCCCCCCGCCTCCTCTCTCTTGTGTTCATACGCACAGGTTTTTAACAGAGAAGGCGCACGGGAGGGGAGGATTTGCAGCGTTTGCCGGGTCAGCTAAAGTTAGGGCACCGAGCGCACACACGCGGCATCGCTTCGTTCTTGCAAATTGCGAGCAAGTTGCGGTAAGAAACAGCAGAGAGGGAAAAAAAGCCATGGCAGCCCTTCGCAGGCTGCGACAGTAGGAGTCAGGATTTTTCACGGCATAGATGCACGTGCTATTTTACCAGCAAATGAGAGGGAAGCCACCCTCTCTCCCACGACAATTATTTGTGGGAAAACGGAGACTGTCTCAGTTATATCGAGTCAAAGGCTTGATTTTGAGAGCTGCTAGGAGTCACTCCATCCCTACTAGCTTCGGTGGACTAGCAGTCCAGATGCAGCGGCAAGGAAGGCTACCACTGGTACGGGCGAACTGCCTACCGGGGTTGCCTGCCCCATCCTCATCCTCATCCTCGTCCTCGTCCTC
>VZTL01007426.1:0-16473 GCA_013400535.1 Scopus umbretta
CGCCGCCCTCGTCCGCTGGTGAGGGCCGGGGCGGCGGGGGGTCGGCCGCACCCGCTCCCCGGGCGGCGCTCCTCACGGCCGGGCTGCCCTGTCCTGTTCTTGCCTTGCAGCCAGGCCGGGGTGAGCCGCAGCGTGGCCGTGGTGACCGCCTACCTCATGAAGACGGAGGGACTCGGCTGGGAGGAGGCCTACGCCGCCGTCAGGGCCGCCAAACCCGACGCCGAGTGGGTCCCCGTCCCCCGCCCGCGGCTCCCCGCCCGGCCGGCGCCCCCTCACCCTCCTCTCCTCTCGCCCCCGCCGCAGGGTGAACCCGGGTTTCCAGGGGCAGCTGAAGCTCTACGAGGCCATGGGCTGCGCCGTGGACAGCAGCAGCGCGCTCTACAAGCGGTACCGGCTGCAGATGCTCACGGAGAGGTACCCCGGTGAGTGGCGGGGCCGACCTCGCCCGCGGGCGTCGGCCTTGAGCTGGGGCGGGTGCTTGGAGTGAAGCTTGGGGCAGCCTCCCGAGGAGGGCTGGTCCCAGGTGGGACCGGTCGGTCCTGAGGTGAACACGGAAGGCCAGGCCAGGCCAGGGGTGGTTGATGGTGAGTACTGCCCTCAAAGCAGCCGAGCCTTGAGTTGGCTAGGGAAACATTTACATCCTACCGGTTCCAGAGAACCGTAGCTTATCAGCGGGGAAAAAAGTGTCTTTGAGACCTGCCTGAGAAATAAGATCCATAAGGAACTGTTCTCTTTATAGCAAAATTCAGAGGTGGTAACGGTCAATTTGATATGTTTTCTGACTGTCCTGTACCTGGCTAGGCAAACTTAACATGCTCTACAAAGAAGTCAATGGAATTAGAAAAATAAAAATAACAAATGCAAAACTGAGATAAAATTCAAATCAAGGGATGAAGTAAACTCTCATACTTTAATTTGCAAAGGGTTGACTGTAGCAGATACGAGTGCATATGTGAAATTTTATAATAATAATCTGTAGCTGTTTTGCAAGATCTCAGTGTTGCATATTCAGCATGAGCGCGCTCTCCATTTATGTGGCATTCTCCTTAGCAGTTCCCATTCGTAAGCTGACTTTCCGTATGTGCGCTAAAAGATTGGCAGAACAGTTCTAACTCCTCATCTGCCTTTACTTTCTGTTTAAGAAAGAACATAAAGCAAAGTGCAACTATTTTACCAAAGTCTAGATCCCAGTTCCTTGCATTAAGTGAATCCCAATCTTAGGTGTGGTGGGATGAGGCTCTTTCATTTTCAGCTTATCTAATGGAATTGGTGAGTGGACAAGCGAATGCAAAGAAGGTGGCTTCTGCATGCCGTGATTGGGGCAGAGGCGCAGCGATGTCTTGTCCCGCAGAAATGCAGTGTGGCGGCGGTGATCTGATTCACAACTTCACACTGACCCCTCTGCAGAACTTCAAGACTTGCCCCGAGAAGTCTTTGCTGTTGATCCAACCAGTGTATGTCAAACTCCAAACACAGAGGTTCTCTACAGGTGCAGGAAATGCAGGTACTGAACCTTTTTTATGTCTCCATTAAATGTCATTTTGAAATTGACTTATGAGAAAAATAGCCTGTGTACATCAATGGGCCACGCCATTATTGTCAGGAGAGGGATGAGCTCTTCTCCAAGTTTCCATACAGTGTATGCCATAAAAAAATGGACCAAGTACCTTATGAAATACAAACCTTCTGTTCCTTAAAGTTGTGCAGCACTTGTGCAGCCTAACCTGCTGCGTTCTATAGGCAGGCCTAATTCCACTTGGCTCTGTGAAGTTTCTTGCTCTGAAACCATAACTTTTAGTTTGTCTTTGACAATCTGTTTCTCCAGAAGAAACTTCTCATAGCTTTTGGGGTATACTGTATTTTAACTACCTTTTAGGGATTGCTTAAAGTGAAATTGAATAATCAGGCTATTTCCTAGGTAGCTTTCTTCAAGTATATGAGTGTAGATTTAAAGTTTTAGTAGGCAGGAATTATTTAAAAATAGATCTGTATAAAAGACATACAGCATACAGCTGTGGGGCAGAGCCCAAAACTACACAAATCACGAGATTTGTTAAGAAGCAACCGTGAACGGAGTCAGTGCCTGCTGACTTCCTCGAGTAAATAAAAAAAATGTAGGATTAGTAATCCTGCTTCATTGTTTACGGTCAAGAGGTCCATGTCCCTACTTGCTATCATCTGCAGGTTTCCCCAGTAAAAACCCAACTATTTTACTTCTTTTTCCCCTCTCTATCCTGGAGGGCAGGCGCGCTCTGTTCCGTAGTTCCAGCATTTTGTCCCACACGGAAGGAAGCGGACCGACAGCCTTTGCCCACAAGAGGATAACGGACTCAGCTCAGCTTTGCGGCGATGGCCGTGAAAAATGTACCTCTTACTTCACCGAGCCCGTGCAGTGGATGGAGCCAGCATTACTCGGAGTAATGGAAGGACAGGTGAAGTGGAGCACACGCTTTATTTTTTGGATGTTCTGCCTTTTTGTTGCAAAGGCAGAACAAACTGTTTCTGTTCCCTGATGTGAAAGCCCCCACGCAGGGACCTAGCTCTCCCAGCCTTTCTTGCATGAATTTTGCAGCTTATGAACAGATTTCTAAATGTTAAGAATCCTTTTAGAAGGAAATCAGCTGGTGATCTTGCTGGACTGGGAACACTAGCCAGGGTGTTAGACAGGGTTTATCTGCTGTTTGCTTTTAGCATGAGAAAGAGTATGTGCGACGTACAAAACCTGTTGTGGTCTCAGGCTGACTGAGGCTTTCTAGAGTCTGGGAGACTGGCAAAACAGTCCCGGAACCACACTGGGGCCGAGCAGTCCCATTTCCACCCGCTGCCTTCTGCCAGCACAGCTGCCTGCTACACCCCAGGGCACGGCAAACACCAGCCATGCCGGTTTAGCTTTTTTGCCTGTTTTTCAGCCTGTTTTCCTTCTGTGAAGTGTTAAAAGGGAAGGAGCTGGCTCAGCGCAGGTTGCCACAATTTCATGTACCACAAAAGTAAATTTTAAATAAAACTACGTCTGCGTGCGCCTGAGAGCGGGTCATGTGTTTTCCTTGCAGCTTCTGTGTCCCAAATGCACATCGAAGCTGGGCTCCTTCAGCTGGCGGGGTGAGCAGTGTTCCTGTGGCCGCTGGGTGACGCCTGCCTTCCAGATTCACAAGAGTCGAGTGGATGAAGTGAGGACGCTGCCAGTTGGTAACTTCCAAGCTGCCAAAACCTGAACTCTTCCCTTTCCTCGATGGATTTCTTAACCACAGAGAACTGCTGGCTAGTCTGTGGTTGCCAGGAGTGAGCTTGTGACTTTCACCCCTTTCTAACATGGTGGAATTGTTTGAACATCTGCTCTATTCAAGCTTTCTGTATCTCTAATATATATAAAATAGCAAACACTTCCTTCAAAGAGGTGTTCTACACTGGTCAAATATGTACAAAAATTCCTGAATGTGAGGTTTTTAGTATATTCTCACTTCATCTGTTGCTATTTCCAGAAGGTCTCAAGAATTGCTAACATGTTACTTTCAGGCCGTGGCCAGCAGTGCTGCTTATCTTCTGATCCAGAAGTTCAAATCGGTTTGTCTGAAACACGCAGCTGAGATTTTAGAAGGTGTATTGCACAATGTAAGGTATGCAGCAGGGAAATATTTTAAGGCTTAGCTGAGTGCCATAAAATGGTACAGTTACAGTCATTGTGTTAGCATGCATGGCAGCTACTAGAAGTGAAAGGCAAGCTCACACCTATACTTGTATTACAATAAAAGGAGTCCTAAAAATCTCTACCCCCAAGAATATTTACTCCACAACTCTTCCTTTCATGTAATATCTGAGGAGATGATGCAAGCTGTACTGGAATGGGAGAACTGATGTAAAATGTCCCTGCCCCATTGCTGCTTACAGGTTTAAAAAGATCCCTAAAACGAAGTAAGAGTTTAAGGAAGCACAGTATGCTGTGCATACCACTGTGGCACAGGTTTGGGTTGACAGAAGAAAACAGGAAAGAGACCTAATTTAAATCCATTTTATTCCCATTGACTTCAATTTTTTTTTTAATTTTTTTTTTTCCCCAGCAACATACATTATGAAATATACAAGATAAAGTAGGTGGTGGGGTTCTGCCCATCTTTTCATTCCTCCCACAGCTGTGGAGGGAAGACTTGGAGGACACAGTGAACATCAGAATCTCAACACTGAAAACAGACACAAAACAAAAAAAAGACAAAAATATATATGAAACTATTTGAACTGGTCACACTTCAGGGCCAGGTACAGCACAATAAATATTAGAACTGCATTATCTTAGACATCTTCTGTAAAGTTTATAACATCCTCTATTTAAAGAGATAAGAACATCTGGTTTCTAGCATGAAATGCTACATAGTACAGTGGTGAAGGGTACAAACGATGAGGAATCCAGCAAGGGCTTGGATGGTGACTACTCATTCACACATGCTCATTGGTAAAATAAGCAGCATACACTGAAAGTTTAGTGAGCTGTAAACTTAACCATTCACTACCAGACTATCAGCTGGAGGAGTAGTTTCTTTTGGGAGAACCAAAAATAGTTAATCCCTCTAAGTTTCAGCTGGGCTCTCCCTGACAAACAGCGAGTTGATACCACAATGGAAGTGGCAGCATTTGGTCCGTAGCGCAAGATCCCTTTGCATCACTACTGTTCAAAGCTGGCAGCCGGTGGAAATACTTCGGTGCAGAATTCACACTTACATAGCCACGCCACTACCATGGTGTCACCTACAACGGTTACTGCTTGATGACCGTAACAAAGCGGTAGATGTCAGCTGGAACCCAGCTTGGCGCAGTGCTGCACGACAAGAGCGGCGCTGGATGCCACCTGACACAAGCGAGAGGCAGAGACAGGAGAGGGTGCCATTATTTTTGTCTCACTCTGCAGCAACAGTACGAGTGCCGGGCTCTTGGAGTTTGAGAGAAAGGCTGCGCTGCGCTCGTTCCTCGTCTCGTACTAGTTTTGCCAATAAATGAGCCCAAGACGCAGCAGTTTCAGCTGCTTGACAGAGTGCTTCCAGAGCACAGAGCCCGAGACCAGAGTCACTGGTTTCTCTCGCATCGTAATGAACAAGGCAGGAGTAAATAATGTTCTGTACTCATCAACCTTCCCCCTGTTCATCCCCTGCCCCCAGAAGTGTAGCATCGTACGTTCATCCTACACGAGAACTGGGGACCTTCTGTGGCCACCGCCAAACGGGCCACGTGGGCACAGGTGGAGGAGGAAGGTTAAGCACGTGCTTTCCTTTCCTTAGCGTGACCTGGGCGTTGCACTGGGAGGCAAACTGCACTGGCAGACAGAGCACCACTGAGGAAGGACTGCATTCCTGGTCCACGCACATGGCATCACCATAACTTGCCATGCGTGTCCTGCAGTCACAAGCTTCGCAAACTAAAGCGGCTGAGTGTTGTGAAATTTTACGGGGTGAGTGGGAGGCAAGAAGGCAAAATTCTGCTGGAAGCTGAGCACCTATGGCTTTGATTTGAGCTGATGCTGAGACCAACAGTCCTATCCGTATTAAGTAGGAAAATAAAATTCTATTTCTCCAGTGTACAAAAGTATACTGGCTGCTTGTACGTGCTCATCTTCTAGTTAGTCCCTTCTTGGAGAGATCCAGAACTACCACATTTCAATACCAACAGACTCAGCTGAGGGTTGCAGAAGGGACAGAGCACTGAAGAGTTTTTGGTTGTATCGACATGTCATCAGAATATGGTCAAAAATTCTGTTTGAGAATAGGGAGTTCTACATCACGATAGTCACTTAGCGAAGTGCCAGATGTAAGTGCCCTTACCACTGCCAGCTCAGAATGTACCGCGTGACTGCATCAAGATCTACACCTCCTCTGCCGGTACAGCTCAACTGGTTACAACCCAAGGTGAAGGACTGGTTACCAAGAGAGCTGGGAGAGGCAAGGTGAAATTTTTCCCACCCTAGAAGTGTACAACAGCATTTCCTCACTCAGCCAGGCCCATTCACACATCACGCACCATTTCAGACACACAAAGCAATGCCAAACACAAACTAAGAGGAATGTTTTGTAAGGACACTCTCTGGAGTATGAACAGGGAAAACATAGGGCTATTTATCAACTCAAGTACTGTTGCATCATTCTTGTAAGGTAGGGAAGCAGAGGAGTTGAGATGAGGAATCGAGAGGACAAACTGGAGCGGTCACAGAGGTCGAGTCTAGTCTTCCAGACTGCGAAATGCATTCTGCATATCCTCAAACAGCTGAGCGTAGTCCGCCTTGATTTTTGTTTCACCATCTTTGACAGGGTCCTGAAAGGTAACACGGCAAATGAACAGATCCGTCAGGAAAAGCCCTGGGGACTTAAGGCAACCCTGCTTTGCCAGTGCTGGAATTTCTTGACCTCAGGATTAACACTTGCTAACTGCAGAGCAGGCATTATGGCTCCATCTCTGCCCCCTGTCTGTCTCACCAACAGGCACAAGGTTTAAATCTCGTCCTCCTTCCACGTTCAGCGAGCAGGCAGAATGGAGACTGGACAGAGAATTTTTTCTTTCCCCCGTGAGCAGTGGTTACTTTATTGAAAAGCAACTGATTTGGAGAGGATTCAGTACTGAGGGTCTTAGTTAATGCTGTGTGATTCAAGAGCTGCAGTGATTAATACCAGCTCCTATCCCCAAACCAAACAGAGAAAGCATCTTTGTGACTCAGAAATGCTCTGCTGTACTTCTTGAGGTGCATCCCCTGTAAGTGCAAGACTTCCTTTGCCATCACTTGGAGGTCGTGCAGTTCCAACTAAAATCTTATTGTGCAATCACAACAAGCCTAAAAACATCTTTGTACAGCTTCATCTTCTCAGAATACTTTTCATGAAAGACAAGGGTAAAAAAGGTAACAATCAACTTTGCTCTGAGACCGCAAGGCCTTCCCTGCAAGAAGCATTAACTGCCAGGCTGTGAAATCTGTTCAATGTCTTACCATTCCTCTCTCAGCACAACATTCCTCTGGGTCAGTGCAGCTCTTGGGAAACACAGAGGACTTACATGTGTGGATGCACTACTTCTTCATTGTCTCTCCAAAGTACACCGACCGCAGGATGCAGGACAACTAAATTCTCACACCTTTTAGGCTGTTACCCAGGAAATACAATTTTCCTTTCATAACTATTACTGTATTAAAGGGCCAGCTCCACTTAACATGTATTCACCCTCTGGATTCCCATTTTCAGCCACGCTGCCCACCACTCTGCTGTATGCCAGATGTCTTCTGGTGGCCAGGCTTTGTAAAAAGTGTGTTACTCCCCCCACCTCTACATAACCAGCTCTCAAAGAAGCTCATGTGCCCAAGTGTATCTTAGTATGTTCTTGATGCTTTGAGACTATATACCAGGCATCTGCTTACTGCAGAAACAAGCCAGTACTCTGCAGGAATAGAATACCTTGGCATGCCAGAACACTTAATTTTAAACTTAATTTTATCTTACGGTACTTGTTCTTGAAAGATTTGCAATATCGGCTTGTAAGAGTTATAACAGAATAAGCTTCATACTTCATAGAGCGTATTCCTTAGCTACTTTAACGTCAGCCAGCATCACAGGTTAGTGTCCTACCAGTAACTGCTACACCAGCATGCTCTGGATGAGTTTTAGGAAAGCTGTACTCTAAAAAGATGGCTAGGGAAGTTACTCAGAGCAGGTGCTCTGAGCCACTCATTTTCTCTTCAGCCCAAGTTGAAGTTAGTGCTCCCTTCCTCTCCTCCTAGTTATCTGCCTTAGGCCCTGACGCCAAACGCAGGGGACATCATGTATTACTGCAAGAGACTAGCATTTCTATCATTCACTTTTTAGCACATTCCTAGATTTAAACATCAGGCTGCTTTTATCTGCTAATAGTCTCCTTAGAACACGATACAAGTTTTTTACAGAATTTTATCACAAAACCCCCAAAACAAACAGGAAAGGTGCTTGTACTATTACCACGAGTATATGTAACATAAAAGAGACATTGAAGGTGGGGTCACCAAGGCTCTGCAGCCAGCATCACCTGACTAGATTTCTGTACTGACCATTCTTGTGCTCACAAACTAAACCCAGTTCTTAGGTGTTGATTGCAAAAAGTCCCTGTTCACAGACCTTTATCTAAGGCAACTGATGACCACCTTTGAGTACCAGCCTTTCAGAGGCGCTGGAAGCTCACAGAAAGCAGTGCAACCCTGTTCCTTACAAACATACCTTGAATTTCATGGAGGTAAGTCTGTAGAGGATTTCGCTCATGTTCTCTCGGATGATGGACCACGTGATCTTGTTGTCACTCTGGGCTGTGGTTTCTACAGCACGGCGTGCCATGTCATAAAATGCAATCATATTGGAAAGCATTCCCACTGTTTTATAGAAAGGGCAGAACCTGATGGAGCAGAAAAGGATTCGTCAGGCATCTTGGAACAGTTAACAGGACAAGCCTTTGCTCCTGCCTTCCTAACAACTCTGAATTCTCACCTGAAAGAAAGAGCACTAGCATACCTTACTCCAAGTATTTTTGATACATGCTGTCAAAGGGGAGAGACCGCCTCTAACAGGTCCCACATTTTTAAATAGGCGAATCATAGGCTAAGACAGTCATTCTGAAGTAAGGTTTCTGAAGCAGCACCCAAAGTCTGGGCAAAACAGGAGACAACAGGAACTGTCGCTGTACAAGTCTCCCGTTTCAATCTGTGCCAATACTAACGAGAAAGGGAAAATACCAGAGCAGCCAACGGAATTCCTCCTTCGAGCAGGCTTCCTCCAAGCAGCCTGGCATGACCTGACAGCTCCGCAAGTTTCTTTGCTCACAAGACAGGGAGTGTTTCTATGACAAGAGCACTCCCCACACAAAAAGCTCCATTTTTTTAATGGGTAGATGACTGCCATGGAAGGTACCTCATTATTATTTATACACTACATCATGTGCTTCCCTATCACATACAAGCATACCTGCCCTAGTAACCTAATCAAAGGCACACATCATTACAGAATGATGTAAGTCTAAATTTTTAGTGATGAAGTATTTCAAGACCTCCCGATCTACCTGGGCTGGGGAGTGAGATGAAGTACAAAAGGCCCCTTTTCAGGCTGTTAAAACACAAGGATAGCATGGAAAGAAGCAAAGCAGACAGACTACAAGTGTTGCACTAGGGAAAAGATCCAGTAAGGGTTTTTTGGTGGATCAAACTTACTCAAGAATTATGCAACAGTAACTGAAAGCAGATTCTGAAATGCAGTCCTCCACGCACTGCTAGAATAAACAGGAAGACTTTGGGTGTTAACAGTGAAAATACAGCTGTCCTCTCCTCCTCCTCCTCAGGACAGAAGGACATGCTATTGCAGAAACATCGGCTAACTGAAAACAAATGAGGGCCTGAGAAACTCAAAGGGTGTGACTGCATTCGGAAAAGGTCTGCATGCCTTGGGCAAGACACTGGTCGATGGCCTACCTAAGCACAGTTCTTCTATTTGTTTATGGTGAGTAAAATTAATTTCTGTACCAATCAATTTCCAAATAAAGTAGCAGTCTAAATCCAGGCTACACAGGACCAAGAGGGCAGAGCGGCCAGTCAGATCTCACCTGTCGTAAGGCGTATAACCATTCTGTTGCAAGAAGTCGTCTTTTATCAGCTTGGCAACCTCCAAGGTAATTTTATCTGTTTCTGCCAAGGAAGCCTAGAGACATAAGGTACACTGTTAGTTTAGTACTCAAGTCCACGAGAGATTGTCTTGGCCAAGAACCGTTATCCTTCAGTACCTGTTTTCTTCCCACCCTCTTAAGATCGCTTCCAGCAGAATTCTGTCTTTTGGGTATTTCTCACTCCCTGCTACAGAACAGCCAATTTAATTGATTACCAAATTAAGATGGGCCAAACAGTCAATAAGTCTACTTTAAGTCTATCTGATGATGAACAATGGAAAGGAAGTTTCCTTTAAGATAATGGAAAAGCCACCAGACACAGAAAATGCACATGGCTCCACTATGAGATACGTTGAAACCTCATCTTCCTACATAGAGTTAAGTTCATTTTTACCTCCCTCAATCCTTAACGTCCATGGAAGAAAAACTAGATCTCAGCATGCTAGATCAATAAGTAATCTTAAGGTTTTGATACTAGCCTCCACAGCTACCACTGTGCTTTTTCTGTCTGGCATTGAAGAAAAGTAAAGAAGTTGATGACAATGCCCGTCATACCCCGCAGGACAGCCACAACCCTGCTGCACGCTGCTGCTGTTGGCACCACACGTCACTCTTCTCTACCTTCACTGTCCTTTTGCTAAAGGGAGCAGACTGAGTTTTAAGTACCCCAGCTTGCTTTCTAGACAGGAAGTTTGGATCTTCTTTCATGAGGAGATTGACAGAATTCAGAGCTAAGAAGAAAAAAATACATCTCTACAACTTCCTGAAAGGAGGGTGTAGTGAGGAGGATGTTGGCCTCTTTGCCCGAGCAACCAGCGATAGGATGAGGGGTAATGGCCTCAAGTTGCGCCAAGGGAGGTTTAGATTGGATATTAGGAAAAATTTCTTTACTGAAAGAGTGGTGAGGCATTGGAACAAGGGAAGTGGTGGAGTCACCATCCCTGGAGGTGTTCAAAAAACATCTAGATGTGGCACTTCAAGACATAGTTTAGCAGGCATGGTGGTTTGGTTTGGTTTTGTTGGTTTGGGTTTTGTTTGTTTGTTTGTTGTGTTGATGGTTGGACTAGATGATCTCAGAGGTCTTTTCCAACCTTAACAATTCTATGATCTGATTGTTTTTCCACAACTCCCCCTTTCTAAAGGTTTGTTGCAGTTATTAGCCAAGCCCAGACTGAAAGAAACTGTTCAAGATAACATCTTTGAGAATAAGATCAGTTCCAGTACTTCTACCATGGGAATAATGCCCGGTTTATTAATATTAAATTAATATTTAATAGTAAATAAATATTTAACAAATACTAAAATTAATAATTAATAACAAGGATCGGCTTATCAATATCCCTTCCACACCAAGGAACTGATTCTACATTGCTTTGTAACCTAGTCTTTTAGAACATATTTTTGTAAAGAGAAAACTGCAGAAGACCCTAAGATCACAGTTCCTTTTCTTTGAAGACACATGGAGAGAGGAGAGCTCTGCTAGGCAATGTCTGGTGAATGGCCCCATCTCATTTGGGCTAGAACATCAGTGAATAGGGAGAGCAACAGGACCAAACTTCCTCCAAATAACTGTAGTTAAAACGTGTTACCACATGCTACCACCACCTTGTAAATGCTCATCTGAGCATCATGGGATTATGTTACTGTCACTTATGTGCTAGGCACCTGCCAATTATCATATTTACAGTGCTAAGCTGAAACACAGGGTTTTCACTGGGTCCCTTTTGAGAGCTCTCAAGGGAAGTTTTCCTGTCCAAGTTCAGCTTTCTCTCCAAAACAGCGAAGTGAATGAATGAAATTAAAGAATGCCTGTAAAACGGAGCCATATGTAATGTCACAGGTTTCCACAGAGAAACTAGGTAATCACCAGTTTTTAGAAAAAAGCAGACATCACTTCTGTTTTTACAGGCCTGCTTGTAAATGCCAACACCTCTGTTCTGCTGCTGGCAACATGGCTTCTAATAAATTGTAACCTTTCAGATCATTCTAATAAATTGGTAACCCTTCAACAGCAAAGATCAGGCTGCATCATTCATCTTACAAAGATACTTCCAATGGAGTACTATTGTAGGTTGCAACAAAGGGCATTTCAGCCGGACTAGAACACTGAAGCAACTGAAGTTTCTCAACTCCAGCATTAGATGCCCTGCAACCCAATCTACGTGAGAAAAGTAGCATCAAGCCAAGGTTTATCAAATCTAAAAAAGCGTTTGTCATTAGAAGTCAAACAACATGTGAGAAAGTTGGAATAAAGCACAGTTAGAGGCAGGAGAATCTGATGTCTCCCAATCACATTTGCCTTTTTTGCACAATGCACTGTCCATCAAGTCTGGTCTAAGACATGGTCAAAAGCCTGCAGTAGCAGTAAGGAAATGGAGGATGGCTCACTGACACCACATTTCCTCATAGCTGGTTACTCACCTTCCCCACAAGCTGCACAATCTCTGCAAGGTCCTCTTCCTCCTGTAGGATCTCTTTGGCCTTTGTCCTGAGAGGGACAAACTCTGTAAAATGCTTGTCGTAGTACTCATCCAGGGCACGCGTGTATTTGCTGTAACTGATCAGCCAGTTGACAGAGGGGAAGTGCTTGCGTTGTGCCAGCTTCTTATCCAGGCCCCAGAAAACCTGTCCGAAGCCAGAAAGATCAACCAGTGTTCCAAATCAAAAGCGAACGAAAATAATTGAAGGTAATTAAAAAAAAAATACAGGTAGCAAGTTTGAGCAAATGCAACATGGCAAAGGCTATCACAAATGCTCAGATGAAAGCCTGAGACAGAAAATGAAAGCCTTCCTTACATTAATTTAACTATAGCAGTGACTTTCAACTATACTTCTCAACAAGTGACGCATCTTTTAAGCTGAGTTCAGACTTACTCAGCTTGAGACACCTCATCAGGGAGAAGTCAGCCATAACAAAGACAATGTCAATACTGGAGTCTAATTAAGTGGAGTCCTACTAGATATAACTCTTTTTCCCAAAACAGGGCTGGGCAATCAGTTGCAAGACATTCTGCTCCCAGTCCGCTGCTCTGAGGATTTTTTTCATGGTTTCAGTGCACCTATTAAGAGTTGTTCATTTTCCATCTTGGCTGAGAGCAGCCACGTTTGAAGTGCAGCAGTCAGGAAGCACATAGAAGGAATTGCTACCCTTGCTGCCTCTTCCAAAGGGATCTCAAACACGTCAGTTCAGAGACCATCTCATAAGGTTGCCCTTTACACTGTTGGAACATTTTCCGAAGCACCCTACAAAGCTGCCTGTGTCAAATCAAAGCTCTCGCACCCCAGCCACTGGCACAAGCACACTGAAGCACAATCATTTTGAGTCTAACAAAGTGGACAGAAGAGCTGCAATGTCATGGGATGTACCTGAACAATGCCCAGAGTAGCAGATGTGACAGGATCAGAGAAGTCACCACCTGGGGGAGAGACACTGAGCAGGAATAGATAAGGAGAAGTTATCAGAATTGCTTTCACAGTTTAAACTGAAGTACTGAACATATGACTGCACAGCTCTGTGATCACAGAAACCAGGAAAGTCAACACAATTTCAAGTAAGTAACAGATTGCAGGCTTCTACTGAAGAAGGTGTTTGATGCATACCCACACAGGTGTACTATCAAGCATACCATGAAATACAGTTATATCAGTGACTGATTGATAGTATCAAGGTACGATTTCAGTCACTTTAGCTCCAGGTAGTAACTCTGGCTTGAATTATCAAAACTATCTCAACTGGAACAGGTTCAGCAAGTGTGCTGATGGTGAAACACAGTGAAACACAGTGCAGTGATTATTTTACAGAAAACAATATCCCAATTTGAAATTATTTCAGATATTCACCTATAGGATAACCACTTCAACTTCATTTGGACTCGACACCCTAATACATGTGTTCCCAGAGATCAAAAAAATAATCTTCCAAACTCAAAAGCACAATGCATTTGTATAAATATGTTGTGGACAGCAGAACTGGACTCTAGGTGTTCTTGCAGATGCAAGAGGATGTCGTGAAAATGTGTCAGGGGGAAATTCACTTTGCCCACAGTAGGATATATTAATCAATATAGCCTAGAAGAACGTCTGGGGACCACGTGCTTTTCACAGCCCATCACAGCCTGAGATATGCTTCTCCAGGTAATTCTACTCTAAGCAAGAGAATCATGATTCACTATGCCCCTAAGTGCACACACTGCTGCTCTTAACTGCCCCTTCTTTCCTGCTCTGAGTATGGTTTGACACACTTTTCAGTGACAGCTCTAACGACATTCTTCCCTGGAGCCACTTGCTCTGACGGCTGCAAGTGACTGCAATTCCACATCTCACAGAACTACCTGTCCACATTCATTTTTTTCTGTCCCCATGCACAATTTAGCAGTAGTTCGGGGTGAACAGAGACTAAATATCTACCTACTCATTCACGTATTTTTAGTTCTGCAGCTGCACAGAGCAACAAGACTTTCTTTTTGTCTGAAAAATAGGTACTCTGACATACAAAAACACAGAGAAAGAACTGCAGCCAACACAAAGCAAAGAAACGCAACACTCACGCTCCCACAATGCTGACGCTGCCTTCCCTTTCAGGATTTCCCAGACATTTCACCCTGCCAGCTCGCTCATAGAACGAGGCTAGACGTGCACCAAGGTAGGCTGGATAACCACTGTCTGCAAACACCAACACACAGAAATTGAGTCAAAGGCTCGGAATTTACAGGATGCATTTATAAGACTAGACTGAGAAAAGACTACTCACCAGCTGGCATTTCAGCCAGTCGCCCTGAAATTTCTCTGAGGGCCTCAGCCCATCGGGAAGTAGAGTCTGCCATCATACTGACATGGTAGCCCATGTCCCGGAAATACTCAGACAGGGTGATTCCTAGAACAAGGACAACAGTGTGCTGCAGGATACAGTTCAGAAAGGAATTATATGCTTGTATGTTGTCACTAAGATGCAAATAAGCCAAATTATCTAAGATTACATTTTGATGGAAATAGACACTGAAAGTTACTCTTTTTTTCCCCACTAGATCATGTCCTTGCTATTTTTTTTTTTGTTGTTTATTTCTTCTCATTCTCCCCATCTTTGCTTATGAACCACTCTGTCTCATCTTGCATTCCCATGTATTTCTTTGAAGAGACATGGCAATGTCACTGACGCTATTCTTTGCCTCACTGAAATCATGAACAAAGCCTCCTCTTACTGTAAAATGTCTCCTTCCCTTTCTAACTACCAGAATACAACAGTGAGAAGAGGTCATGTTTTATCTTAATTATCTGACAACTTTTTGTAAAAAAGAATTAAAAAAAAAAAACCTGTAAGAGGCTGCAAAGGAAAGAAGACTAGCCTGCCAACTCAGAGAGTACTATTCCTGCCCACTAAGTAGCTGTACTTGTCAGCAAAAACCTATTCACAAACAAAAGCTTACATAATTAACACATGGAGAAAAACTACATGAGAGCTGGTGCAGTAAGTTCACCTTATAAGCAAAATCTATTCAGTATTCGGAATCTGTAATTATATACAAGGAAGCCGAATTCAATTAAGATACTAGGACTTTGTGCAGTTAAGGCCCGAAAGGGCCGACTTCTGAAACTAAGCAGGTTTCCTGGTGCTGATCATCTCAGGAACTGAAAATACTAGAGCATGACGGCTTTTCTAGCCTCCTGTAAATCTTACCAGTATAGATAGAGGCTTCTCTGGCAGCCACAGGCATGTTGGAGGTATTTGCTACCAGAGCTGTTCTCTTCATGATGCTTTCTACCTTGCCATCAACCTCCATTGTTAACTAAAATGCAAGAAAAGAAGAAAAAGAAATAGTAATAATAGCAAAGTTTTTGTTGGTTATTTTTTGCTGTTTGCTTTTTTTACTGTATTACTCGCCTTGTATCAGGATTTTCTCCGCACAGCTACTCTACCAAAAGCAGAGACTAGATTCAAGAATTCAGGATACTATGCTGGTTTGCCTTCCAGACTGCACACAGCTTAACTCTTTAACGTGCGTGCCTGAGCCTCATCTCGTCTTCCACAACTGGCAAATCCTTATTGACCCCATTCAAAAGAGTAATGACAAATCCACTGCATCAGGAAATGCATTACCATCTCTCAGCTTACTAGGCTGAAAAAGCCAAAAATCTTAGCCTCTTACCATAAGTCCATTAGGAATCAAAGAGCTTTTTTTCCCCCATCTATGCCAATCGAAGTTTGTCTTTGGCAACTGGACATAAACCCACATACATAACCTTGGTGAAGCCTCACAAGCACCTGAACAACAGAATGCATATCCTGACATTTGTGTAGAATTCTGCTTATGAATACCCTGGGATTTACCTTTTTCAAGGCCACCTCAGCTTGACTTTCTCATCTTGCAAGCAACCAACACACCCAAGCCTTTTACCCCCTTCTTTCTGACAGTGGAGTTTCAATCTAACAGTTCAGACTATCTGGCTTCTTTCCCATATTTTACAGAAGACTGTGCCACAACTAATTCACTAACATATAACAACTGGAAGGCTAGAAGAATTGGTAAACACGTTTTTTTTGTTGGTTTTTTTTTTTTTTAAACAGGCATTTTCTACTTTCTTCAGAAGGTATTCCAAAGCCTAACATATCAAACTAATACGGTTTGTATCACCACTCTGCATCCTGTAAATACAGACGCTGCATTTGCTATGCATAGTTAAGTTAGAAAAGTTAGAGATGTTTCCAGTGAAAGGCAAAGTGCTTGTAACTGTGCTAAATTACACCCTGGCATTCATTTTGGCTTTATTTTAAACAAGTTAAAAGGTACACCCAAAAACTAGTCCAGTGGTTTATTGACGGGCCACTGAAATAATTCT
>VZTL01007435.1:5874-21098 GCA_013400535.1 Scopus umbretta
CCCCTGAGCCCCCCTGGCTACCCCTGCCCGCCCCTGAGCCCCCCCCCAGATACCCCGGCAGCGCAGCACAGCAGTGCCCATGGCAGGGCTGGGAGGGGAACGCGGGGTGCTCCAGCGTCCTCGTTCCCCGAGCCATGGCCTGCCTGCGGAAGGACCTGCCCTGGGAGGCACCGCCGGCAGGCTCTTGGCAGGGTCTCCCTCCCCGGGGACCGCAGGGCCCGCAGCCGTGCGAGGCGTCAGCCGCGCGTGGTGCCCAGCACCCTGCCCCGGCTCGCCTCCATCCCTGCTCTCCCTCCCGGCCGCGAGGGCCAGCGCAAAGAGGTCCACGTTCAAACGCTGCCTGGAGCTATTTTACCCCTATTCCTACGTTGGCACTAAGAGCCGGGAAGGATTCCCTGGAAATGCCGAAGAACATCCCAAGTGCTAGGTCGGTGGGATAATCGGGGAATTTAAGAGACTTTCCGAACCGAGCAGCCTGAAAAACGAAATACGCGTGATGCAACGTGAGGTACGCTGTGGCTGGCTACCTTTTTTTTTTTTTTTCTTTTTTCTCCAGGATATCACCAAGACGTTCCAGCTTAGCGGTGTTCTGGCTTTTGCCTGGGAACACTGGACTTGTGTGGCCCGAGAGTCTAGCGCTCCAGCATGGTACCCAGCTCATAAAGTGATCGAGATCCATTTAAAAAGCACTTGCTTTCTCTGGCCCTACTATTCCCCGTGGAAAGCTGTTCCAGAATCTCATAACTCTGCTTCTTAAGACTTCCAGCCTACATTTATTAGGGGCCTGTTTATATCCATTTGTTCAGATGCCAATTTTGTCCTTGAACTTAATTAGTTCTGATATTTACTCCCCTCACAGTGTACTAATATTCCTTCTCATCATTTCTTTTGTTTAAATCAAGCTTTTCGGTCTTGTCTCAGAAGATAGAATCTTCATTTCCCTGATTATCCCCATATCCTAGCAACTTATGAAAACTGGGTCGTGACCGACACCCAGAAATTACGGTTTTCAAAAGGGTTCATTATTCTATCCATTTGCAGTTTGACCAAGACACAAGTAGGGAGAATGATTAGCATAAGGTCAGACAAACCACAATTCTCCTGACTTCAAGTTCTTTCGCAATCTATCAGGGACATGAGTTCTGAAAAGCTTGTGGTTTATAACTTGGCATCACATCAATGCACATTTATATACCTATATATCATCTTCTGGAGGGGAAAGAATGGCCTCGTAGTTAAGAGGGTACATTAGAAATCTGGAGACGGCGCTTTGAACGCCAGGTCTGCCAACAGAGGTAGCTTCGGCGAGTCTTTTGCCACGTTTTCACCGATTTTAAAACGGGGGACGGTAATGCTCCCCTTCTCACCTCTTTTTCCTTCCCATAGGCCCGCCTGCACCGCAGGCTCTCAGACCGAGCCCCTCCTTTCTGGGCGCTCCTGCTGTCTGGCACCCCGAAGTCCAAATGCGCCTTGGGACTCTTAGGCTGAGAGTTAAAACTAGCCCCTACTCGTATAAAATCTGCTTGAAGGATCTCTCCTAAAAAGCTGTTAGTCAGTAGGCACCGTCGGAACTGGAATTCCCGAGATCTGCAGCCCGCTGATTACGTGCAAAACGTTCTCCGTTACTAAACCGGGCCCAGGGGCCAGCAGTAAAGCCCGAGCCATTCAACAGCAACGCTGCATCCTGACTTCTGGTGTTCAAGTCTTTGCCTGGTTGAAGACCAAGTCAAAGCTTTATTATATATCGTTTAAACACGTCCACAATTTAACACCTTTTCCTTCGCCAGTTTTCACTTCAGGCAATGCTTTCTGATCAGCTAATCCAGCACAGAAACTGGACCCAGGCTGGAAGCCCCGGCAGCCCCATCGCTGGGGTGGTCCTGCTAATAACAAACACCATCGTTGGCCTTCCCCGGCAAGCTGCGCGTGGAAGGTTGAGCTTGAGCGCAGGAGTAGGGAGCGCTCTGTTGAGCTGAGGTGAAGCAGTGATATTTATGGGAGTAATTATCACCGAGAAAAACTGGAAAAATATGATTACAGCAAATTGTAACTCTCTCAGATATGTTCTTCGTTGTTAGAAATAGCTCAGCTGAGACCGAACCAATATGAACAACAGACTGGGAGTGTCAGACACCGGTTCTCTGGAGGCTGATACCATCAGACCCTCCGAGCAGAACAGCATCCAGCTTCGGCATATTAGAGAGCTGGGTGTCAGCAGCCTGCGCCTCTTCCCGGCCATTCTTCTCACGTAAAAACAACCTAATACTGGAAAAGCTGACCGGGAGATGCTGCCCCTAAAGACCGCTGGTAGGAGAGGTAGTCGTCTCTCAGAGCCAGGCAGTTCTAGACTTTTCCACCAGCGGTGGTAGCCAAGAAGCACCGCCACGCCGCTGGCAGAAGATACGCGGGTTTCAGAGCACGACTGCGTAGACGCGGTAGGATGACGCGACCACGCGCAAGACCCATCGCTGCACTGGTGCTGCCTTTCCATTTGGTTCCTCTCTTGGCTTCAGCTGCTCTCTTTGCCAAATGTGTGACGCCTCCGGAGAGCTCCTGCCACCGGCACAGCCACGGACTCGCCTCGGCCCATGGGGAGTGAGGAGGAGCCTGGCCAGGTGATGGGTTCTGCTGAAGGAACCACAGCAGCCCAGAGCAGAGCATGGGGCCGTGAGCTGTAACGGGGAGTTGAGTCGCAGGACCTTAAAGGAGACGAAACGGAACTGTAGGCCCTGCAAGCCTGGGGGGTTGTATGGAAGGAGAGGATACAGCTACGGGAAGCAAGCCTCAAAAAGACACGCTGGCTTCGGCGGCAGTTCTGTTTGTGGCGGGGTCTGAACGTGGCTGGGGCAGACAGGTTTTATGCCTCCGTATTTATGTGATGCCTTGGCTCGACGCAAGTCTTCCGCACCAGAGGGAATGTTGTCTCTCCGAGTCAGTTATATTTGGGGAGCGATTTTTCACCACCGTTCCATGACAGCATATTTTACATGCTTCATGCGGCTAACATCTTGCAGCTGATGCTTAGAAATTTTTAGAAGCAATAACCAATATTGTATAAAAACAGAAATACCGCTTAATAAGTTCGTGAACTCTTCTCATTTAAATGTACCTACCCCGTGGATCAGATGCATCAGAGAAGTTCTTCAGGCAGCTTGAGAGCTCTGTAGGTGTTGTTGCTGCTCTCAAACAGTCTGTGAGAAGAATTATAAATGGTATTTACCTTTTAATTAAACAAAACATCTTGCAAATTAAACACATGCTCTTGCACATTGAAATTGAGTTAGCATCCATTTTTATTGTGCATCCTATGGCTCTCTGACAGCCTACTGAGTCCACAGCCAGACCTGAACATGCATTGCTGGTTGCCTTTTCCCCTACACTTTGGGCATCACGTGTTAGATTTTATCACATCTGAGGGGAAAAAAACCGTTCCGTAATGGACTGCTAATACTTAAGCAGAGCTCCTGCTTAATGTTCTTGTTGCTGAAGAAAAAAACCCCAATATATTGGTGTGTCCTGGCAATGGCAGAGAAGCAGTTTTGGACACTTGTATGACATACGTCTTATTATCTTAGGTAGAAAATTTGACAGTGAATGACAGAACACCTTAGAGGGATTTAAGAAGATGATAAAGGCAACAGCTTTCACACGAATGCAGAGTCTAGTTCCTAACAGTTACAAGCTTTTTTTACATGCATCCTTGTAATTTGGCATTTATAATTCACTGTAGTGCTGGATCTCTGTCATTTTCTCACTGTCAGGTTCTCTATACGTGGATGTACATGTCCTTTCTAATTAGTGTATGTATTTGAACATTTAATCTCATCTTCCTTCCACCTGATTATGCAGTTACACATTGATCTGTTCTGTATCAACAAATGCTGTTGGTAAATACTTACACAGTTCTGTGCGGCTCCTCTCTCTTAACAGGTGCCGGTATCTTCTCGTTTTTTGGCTGTAAAGACATTTTAACCTAAACAAAAGCATTAAGTCACAAGGGATTTAACAATAGGCAAACATAAATACGCTACAGAGAAACATTAACCCTTGAGATTACATTTGTATGTACACACACTGCGCATCTCTTACTGTGCGTAGCATCTTCCTCATAGGGACCGCCAAAGACCTTTTCGGAGGCGTCCGATGCCTTTGCAACACTGATAAACATTAGACCTAGTTTATCCTTGGAGGACCAGTACAGAAACACCGCAGAACTTGCTCAAGCTAAGAAAACGGCGAGACAGCTGCAGACGGAGCGAGCGCCTGACCCCAAGCCCGCTGGAGAACACAATCAATGCGGAAAGCGAGTTGCGTTGGCAGGCCCCAGTTGCAGGGCTGACCTGCCACCGCTCGCTCATCGTTTTGGATTAGCAAGCCGAGCCATCACCTGATGTTCCCGAGACAACTCGGTTGAGGTTTAATCCAGTTGAAACGAAGGCCTTTCACTATCGCGTTGCAACAGGCAATGAAGGACACACCTTTTGGTAACTGAAGTCAAACAAAGTATTTACTCCAAACGTTTTAAATATTATGGCTTCGTATTTGAAGTAGGAGATACTCAGGTGGTTGCACTGCTTAAAGCGCAGAATACAAAAACCCAAAGTGGCCGCTACTTGCGTAGTAGAATTAAAACATCCCCTCTACCGGTATTTAAAAAGATATCTTAGGGATGAATTCAAAGCAAACTTTTCACAGCTTTCAGCTGATCAGGGATAAAGGTATCAATACAAATACTGGCAGCCATTTTAAATGCTCATAATGTGACTTGTGGTTTTGACAGATACCAGGTTTACTTCGAGAAGGAAACAAAACACAGCGGCAGTACGGAAACACTCACCCGTGCTGCTCAGAAGAGCGCAGGACGGTGATAAGGACTACGCTAGAGACAAAGAGTATGCACATGGATGTCAGTCCGTTGTCCGTACCGTTCAGTGGCAGGGCTGGGATTGTTACAGGCAACGGGCTGTGTGCCGACGGCCTCCGACTCTGGGAACACGGGGCAGATCCTGCACTGCCTCCGCTAAACACTCCCCACTTTAGTCATGCAGTATTTTCGATGGGGAAGAAAATCCGCTCAGGCCAACAACTTTCACGAATATCGATCTTTACTTCTGCCGATGCGTAAAGCAGGTCTGGGCAGTAGAAGAGCTATTTTGTTTAGCTTTTTTTTTCTTTTTTTTTTTTTTCCTTGGGTCTAGTTGTCGGTCTGTGAAGTTCCACTTGGTTTACGCAAGATTAACGCAAGAACGGAAGAAACCAAGTTTGTCTTCGGAGCTCTCCAGTCTGAGCAACTTTTCCAGGTTACCTTGATGGCTCTGGTTGGAGGTTTACTTCTTTGTATCACTTCAAATGTCTTCTAAGATATAGTCGTAGTGGCACCTATTCAAAAAACTAATCTGATTAAAAGCTGCCCTGGAAAATACAAAGACCATCAGTGGCATCCAAATGTTCCTAAATACAAAGTGGAAGGCAAGTGACTCGTTTATGTATTTTAAAATTAAAAGAAAATATAGGCATCATATTTTATGTTTATATTCTCAATATACTTTTATCCTAATCTTTAAGAGCCACAGTAGAAATCCCATCTCTCTCTTAATTTCTGACTTGGGACAAATTCCTGTTCAGTCAGTGAGGATTTTCAGTAAGTAGAAAATGATTAAGGAATTTAGAATACATTGCCTGGGTCAGAGGTGTCTCTGGAAACAAGACAAGCCTGTGAATTTTCAGGATTGTTTTCCCCAGCAGCTGAATAATATTTGGAGGGTTTCCAAACCCAAGAAGAACACTGCATCGCCATGGCACAGCGCGGAGGAAACGGCCAGAAGGGCGACAGCTTCGTTGTAAAAGTTTGGGTAGTATAACAAGGAGGGTAAAAAGTTCTTTCAGGAATGCAAAATCTTTCACGAATGCAAAATACAGTTTTTCTTTGACGATCATCTGGTTTTTAATTAGGAGTTCACTCTACCCCGAGCCCCTGTTTTGCTGGGGTTTCTGCTCGGTCAGTTGAACTACTGCTGTCCCCGCGATCCGCGGGCGTGAAGCTCCGCTTCCAGCACCCTTAAACGCCGACTCCTTCCAGCATTTGGTAACCCCAAGGCAGGCCATGCAACAGAATTACCTCTCGCGTTCTGCTTTCCTGCAGTGGATCCGTGCTTTGCCCGAAGGCAGGCAGGCTGCCCCCCGGGGATCACACAGGCAGGCTTCTCCAGCGGGTGCCTTAGCTTAGGTCTGCAGTAAAGTGAAGCACACTTTGTACTTGCGAACATTTACATACAGTATAGGAGGAGTGCTGCAAGAGAACGTTCGCTAGTAAGAGCATATGTATCATTCCCTTTGATATACATCTTCTCTTTTCTGATCCCATTACTTCAGATCTGCTCTAAGTCTTATATCTAAACAGTCAGTCCAAAGGGAAAGTCCCTGTTTACAGGCTGGATTAAGAGCTTTAACAAAAGGCAAGGCAGGAAAGCCATTCATTTACTATGTAAGAAAAAGAACTTCTTTGTATTTTATCGCTTGCCAGCGTCTTCCAAATCTTTCTCTTTTCTTCTCTTCCCCTCCAAACAGAAAGTAGAATGGGAAGTTCCCGTTTCACAGCATGGATCAAGAAAAGAAAAAAAAAAAAGCATATTGTGCCACTTTCCCTTTTTGCCTCTAATGGGTTTACTTTTGCTTCACCCCTCAGGGCTCCTGGAAGCGTATGTGTTCAGCTGAAACGCCACGCTGCTGCCTCGTTAGACCTTTTCCCAAGACTTCTCTTAAGAAGCGGGTACGTGGAGGAGAACGAGACTGGAAGGCGAGGGAAGGGCTGGAGGGGGGTTGCCCTCAGCCGAGCTGAGCGCCAGTCCCTCTCCACAGCACGGGCAAAGGGAGGAGATGCACCAGCCACCGGTGGAGAGGGCAGGCAGCGAGCAGAGAAACGCATAGCGCAGCGGGAGCTGCGGCAAGGGAGAACGAAGCAGATGAGTCCAAAAGGATCCATACACACCCCTCACGACACGAAGGACATCGAGGTGCTGGAGCGTGTCCAGAGAAGGGCAACGAAGCTGGGGAAGGGTCTGGAGAACAAGTCCTATGAGGAGCGGCTGAGGGAGCTGGGGGTGTTCAGCCTGGAGGAGAGGAGGCTGAGGGGAGACCTGATTGCTCTCTGCACCCCCCTGAAAGGAGGGTGTAGCGAGGGGGGGTTGGTCTCTTCGCCCGAACAACCAGCGATAGGACGAGAGGGAATGGCCTCAAGTTGCACCAGGGGAGGTTTAGACTGGGTATTTTGAAAGATTTCTTTCCTGAAAGAGCGGTGAGGCATTGGCACAGGCTGCCCAGGGAGGAGGTGGAGTCCCCATCCCTGGAGGGGTTCAAAAAAACGTGTGGATGTGACACTCCAGGACATGGTTTAGTAGGCATGGTGGTGCTGGGTTGACGGTTGGACTGGATGACCTCAGAGGGTTTTTCCAACCTTAATGATTCTATGAATAATGCAATGCATGGAGTGAGCATGGTGGGGACTGGGAGAGCCCCTTCTCTTGGGCAGCCTCCACACAGGACATCCTGAGGGGTGAAAAATGATTCCTCCATCTTGGATTATTTATTTTTGGGCAGGTCAAACATAAAAAAACAATTATGGGTTAATTGAGGCTAATCAAAACTTTCAATTTTTGAGATAGAATGTTTGCTTTCTTTTTTTTTTTTTGGGGGGTGGGGGTGTGTATATCTATCTACTTGTTTACCATAACACTTTTTGAAACAAAATCCTTCATTTCAAAATGGCTGAAAGGGAGCATTTTGGCAATTTGTAATTATTCATAGTAGCAAAAAGCTACTTTTCTAAAATAGGAGAAAAGCAGAAATAAGCTTTCTCCTTCAAAAGCCGTGCTAAACATAATTAGTGGTAACTAAAGACGAACTTTTGCCAAAAAAATTGCCAGTGATACACCTGAATGGGGGAAAACAGGAAGAAGGCAGATGCAAAGCATCGCTTTGTGAGTCTTTACTCAGGCTAATTCCCACAGTCTGGCTTAGATTTGCAAGTTTTGACTTAGGTGAGCTTATAAAATTAACCTTTGCATTAGCTTTTACTGCTTGCAACGTGCCACCAGCCCACTCGCAGCTTGGTGAGCCCTCACCTGCACCGGGAAGCTTCGGCCTCAGGTCCGAGGCCCCTCCTGAGCATCATAACCCTTTTGCTAGCACGGCAACTTGCTGTGTCTTCTTACAGCTCGGATTCACGGCTCTTCTCATCAACCCCAGCATCTTTCCTTCGCCTCCTGGTAAAATGCCTCTGCTCCAAACTCCACCTTGGCAGGCAAACTTGGCCTGAGTCATTTCCCAGCCTAATGGCCTCTTTAGTACGTGTATTAACCCAAATCACCTGTGTAGGAGCCACCCAGGGTGAATGATCCCTCATTACCTCTGGTCTGGGAGATGGATAACACCATCTTGATAGCTCAGGGTGGGTTTCATCTATACAGCCACTTTCATGATAAAACAATTAATCATGTCAACCAGCATTTTTCATTAGTACATCAGTGTGGGCAGGATATTTTTAATAGCATTCATTTCTCATGGGTGCCTGTTTGGCTCATCCTACTTACATGTTCACGATTAACTGAATTACCAATTTCAGAGACTGAAGGGAATTTCTTCCACATTTTTCCATTTTTCCTCAATTCATCACAAGACTGACAGGGATTCTTGAGGCATTTTGTTCTTATCTGTAATGTGGCGCTCCAGCAAATTTTATTTAAGAGGATCCCTGCACTAGTGGGAGCCTAGCACGTGGATGATGCTGACCTTGTTGCCACCTAATCTCTTTTAACGGCTCATTACCGCTGTGGCGTTTGGTCTCCTGCTCTTTATCTCATTAGCTCCAAGGCTCTGAGATATGTTGGAAGGCCCGTGGCACGTGGCGTTGTGTACAGCAGGTATTCTGTAGACAAACACACTTGACGGCAGTGGCAGGGACTTGGCTTCGATGGCTCAGCTGGTCTCTTCCGATCAGGAGCTCCCATACGAGGTCTGCGAGGACATCTCCCAGCTTCCAGGAGAGCTAACGCAGCACCTCTTGCTTATTCCAGTAGGAGCTATACCAGTCCGAGATGCAAGCAACTCTTCCCTTCTGCTTTCCTCCATTCAAGCATGAAGAGCTACATGACCAATGTTAGCTCCTTCCCCAGAAACAATAACAGAAATCCTTCATTTTATTGTCCTTTTCCCCTCAATGCAACTTCCACTAGTATGTCACATAGCTTCTCTTTTGCCTGTCTTGAAAGTCTCTTGCCTTTTTTTTGCAAAACAAGAGGACTCATTAGTGCTTGCAAGTGGTCATAGGCACTGCAAAACAAGGTGGTGCCTTCCACGTTAAATCAACGTGACAGCGAGGGAGGGATACAATCTACCCAACAGAAATTTTATCGTGAAAATTATTAAAATTCATAGCTTAGAGGTGTGAATGCTTCTTTAAGAAAGGTACTTATGTTATCCCCAAAATAGCACCAGCACCATGTGATGTTCCAGTTGCTATGGTTACCACAAATTTGTTATTTAATAGCAAAGAAAATAGATGCACAAAACATGCTAATTATAACTGGTACAAATTTTTCTAAATGTTTTATATGAATATGCATGCATGTTTTATGCATAAGGAATAGGAATGCCCTTTTTCAAATAATTCTTCAAGTTTTTAGAAGCATTTTAGTAAGTGGCGGGGAAGTACATTGTGCGGCTCTCAACAACAGAGGGAAAGGAGACTGAAAAATTGAAGACGGGCACTTTGTCTGAAACAACGCAGTTTTTTCTATTCAAATAGCAGGAGACTCCTGAAAGCCCAAGACGTTCAAAATTGTCGCACCCTTGTACTTTCCCGACTGCATTTGCTGTGTTTCTTCTTCTCCTCTTCGCTATGTTGAAAGGGCTCCCTCTCCGGATTGACGTCTCTGAGAAACAATTGCAGGACCGTTTGAAGTGAAGTCGCCTGTTATGAAGTTATAATGTTAATATAACCCAAATACAGGAACCAAGGTGCTCCAGTCATGGCCAGAATCGATACTGCTCGAGATACCTACAGCCTCCCTCCGCCTGGAGCCCCCAGGCTCCGGCGGGTGTGCCGTGATGTGCCGGCTCGCTCGGTCCTGGCTGCTCCCGCTCCGGCCGGCTGACCGTAGGCTGCCTTTGGGGGTGCAGCCGGAGGCCTGAGCGTGCCCCGCGGGCGCAGGCTCCTGCTGCGGGGTCTCGGGGGCCTCCACAGGCTGGGAGCTCAGGTGGCATTTTGCAGAAGCACAGCATGGAAAGATGCTGCTGTCGGACTTGTGTGTATTGCAAGGAGAAATACACAGGGCTGGCTCCGGACACGCAGAGGCGGGATGCATCCCTGCTGGAAGGGATATGTACGAGAACAGATCTCTTCTGATTCCCCTTTCCTTTCTCTTCTCCACCAGATGTTCCCAGAGATAAGAGCAACTGGCTGGCCGCTGGTGCGGGACCGCTGCGGAGCGCTGGCTGCGGCACCGCGTGCGGAGCCAGCCGCCGTTCGGGGTGCAGCCGGGTCGGTGCCTCACTGCCCAGCGCCGGCCAGCCCTGCCTGCTCCTCCGAATTCCCGCTTCTTCCCAGCCAGAGGAGGATGATGCGCGTGCCCTTGAGGCAGGAGTATCCTATGGTGGACTCCGCCGCAATTGGGGGTCATTGCTGAAAATGTCACCGCTGTCACCTGAAATCAAGCCCCCTCTTCTCGTGGAGGCTTTTGTCTCTTCCCTTCTGAGGATGCAACAGCCGCAGGCAGAACCGAAGGCGTGCGCACGTGTTTCGCTGCCAAACGGCTGTACTTAATGACACGGATACCGAAGGCACGCACTTCTGCTGCTGGTTTTTCCCTTTCACACCCAGAGCGCGTGCTAGCTGGCTGCCGTAGTTCAGATGCTGCAGTGTGTCAGTGATACCGGCTGAAAAAACCTCCTCTGGAGCTTGCTGTCACGCCGTGATTGATATCCGCTGTAACAAGATAAAATGTTATGGCACTGTAATTCTGCTTGATGCAAGGTAGTCTTTGATCTTTACCATCTTGCAAAGATTATAATACACACTTAGTTTGATAAATAATACCCTTTCACCAGAGTCACAGAAAGGGGAAGGAAAATTGGCAACTAAACTTTCGAAACTTCTCTGGCGAAGATATTGATGTTTTTCAAGCAAAAGGCTAAGTAAGAGGAAAAAAAGTCCCACTCGCCTATTTAGAAGTAGGCATAAAGCATAAAAAAGCTGACTAGATGACCAGGTCACAGTCTTCGTGCCCGCCCGTGCACCACACCAGCAGCAGGGCGGTCGGCCCCTGGCAGAGCCGCTGCGGCCGTGAGAGCAGCGAGGGGCCGGGGGTGCCGGGGAAGCCGTACCCCCCCAGCCTCGCACAGAGGCGGAGGGGAATTCAGTCCGGATTTTCCTACGTCTCTTAAGCTGGAGGGTTGCAGAGGAATTCAGCCGGAGGAACACAGAGCTAAGGGAGCCGCACAGGTAGCAGCGCTCGCTGGCTCACCCGGCTGCGCATCGGGCCCTCGGGCAGGGGTGGAGGCTCTGCTCCGCCAGCCCCCCAGGACAAACAGCAGACAGCGTATGACACCCCCAACACATTCTCTCCAAGGTACCCCCTCGAGGTGAGCTGGGATTTAAGTTTCCAGGTGCCTTCTTCAAGATGCCCAGAAAGAGTTAAAACGGGCATTTTGTTGGGCTTGTTCTGCTTTTTAATTTGAACGGGTATTTGGATCGTGGCAAAAATGAGCAAACCCCAGCACCGTAGCCGTGAGAAAGTGTTCTCATCAGGTAATCATTTATTAAAACATTTTGGCCAGCTGGTATAAATATGATTGTCATCAGAAAATGACAGGCAAATATGTGCTCCCATCTGCACCACCGAGTCAGGAAACAGGCCGCTTCGGGAGTTTTTCTTTAAGCTTGTTGAATTTCCAGACGCAGCGCGGTGCACCGGAGCACGACCCACCTCCCTTGGCGGGGACTTGGGATGGGAGCAGCACCCCGAAAGGGGGGACCCGGCCCCACGCTCTCCTCCGCCGTGTGGCTTTGCAGACCGCTCATCTCGGACCACCGCTCTCTCGCACATCGCAGGGGGACGTTGCAGTTTTATTTCACCCAGAGGTGGGTGGCCGATAAGGCAAAACTATTTACAGCCGAGCTCAGGCTCCCGGCGGGGGGTTTGCCAGTGCCGTCTCAAGGGGATGGCCGCATTGGCAACGGGGTTTAGCTTCCGAGGGTACTCTGCCAAATCCATGAAAGATTTTACATGGCAAGAACGGGGTGTAACTCCAAGGCCATGATTGTTTTCCATGTAAATGTCTGTTTTGGTTTGTGCTTAAATGATTATCTGTCATTGATTTGTGTGCCTAACTACAACCGCTTCAAGCTGTTTTCAATTATTCTGTTCTCAATACGATGCGATCCCAAGGATTAGCCATACCGAGTGCCACAAACCACCATGCAGCAACAGAGTCATAAACTGAAGAGGATAGAAAGAATTTTAATGGGAGATTAAAGGGAAGAAGTGACTCACTGGATGAGAGAAAAGAGGGGGCGCGCGGGCTTTGACTGCGGGAGAGGTGTTTCGTGATGCCTCTGAGTGCACTGAAGACCCCAGGTTAATACAATCAGTCTGCCTTCCTTATCATGCAGGTTTCTAGTAACGATTTCACAATTAGGGGTGTATTTAAAAAGGGGCTTGAAATGAAGCGTATGTCCTGGCTTTGCACTAAGAGGAGGCGGTTAGGCCCGGCGTAGCGTTGCACGGGGCTTCTTTCCTTGCCTGCTGCATTATCTTTGTAAGTTTTGTGTGGTCCCTCTTTCCCTATTTTTAATTGAAAACGTGCACCTTTGGAGAGAAGCTGTGTTTCTCCTTGGCAGCCCGCTCTTTCGCCAGGACTGGTATTTTAAGAGTCAATAACGTTCACCTACACCAAATCCTGTGTCCTGGGCAGGGGGGTAACCTGAACTCTCCCCGACCGTGCGCCTAGGTGATACACAACTCTGCCTGTCCTGAGCTGCTTGAAGGTTTATCAGCTAGGGTCGTTAGCACACTCCTCCAGCAATCAGGAGCTGGGAGTGCTTCAGCACTTCTCTTTACACATACTGGCAAAAGTCTTCATAGGCTTGGACCAAGATCCTGATTGTTGCAAAGTAATTAACCGTGTACGCTTCTGCGGTAGCCATTTGTGACAGCATCCATCAACGGGGAAAATGAAACTGTTATTGAATTTCTAAGAACAGCCATTAATATTCTGACTTTAAACAAATTTAAATATTTGAACTTTCCGAGTGCACAGTTGAGATGAATAACATGGAGCAGCACACGCGGATGGATTAAATCCTCTTTGGGTTTTATCAATACAGAGAGTAGGAAGGGAGATAAGTTATTTGTCTGACACACACATATATATATATATATGTTTGTGGCGGATAAAATCAAATGTGTTATCACTATCTGAACTCTGCTATGTATATTTTAAAACATTATGAGTCGATAGGTACAGGCACAGCACTAGTTTGGGAGAGATACCATCATTAATTTCCACATAGCTATATATTTTCACGGGCTTTTTAACCTTTTAATATTAAGTAAAATAGCAACTACGGCGCTCTTCTATATCCTCGGGAGTATCACGGTTTCAAAAGATTTCCGTTAAAAACACAGGAGATGCCACTGCAGTAAAGACGGGGAAAGCGAGCGAGGTACACGCCGTAAGGAGGTTGGGAAGGGATTCCTGATCGCCAGGAGCTGCTGGGGCTGAGCAGACCCCAGCCCCGGCGGAGAGATCTGGTGCCAGCTCCACGGGCGAGCGGGAGCCCGGATCCGCCGGCGTCTGCCGGGAGGCTCTGAGCCGGGCAGGGCTCGGCCCTGTCACGCCAAACACGGGGGAACGTTTCTGCCTGCCCCGGCGGAGGTTTTCTGCCTGACCAGGGCTTCTGGGCATCAGGAGATCTGGTGACGGTGTGGAGTGATAACTCTTCTTCTGGAGACAGCTGGCTCGCCTTCTAGGAGAAACCTTTCTCTTTCTTTTTCTAGGCCAGCGTTCAAAAATCTGTCAGATCACTTTAATCTGTTGAATTTCGAGCAAATTCAAGTAAAATAAGCAAGCCTCCAAAGCAAAGCTAAACTCTAAATGCCCCAGTACTGAATCTATAAGATCAATAAAAACAGCAGGGATGTCTGCAGTAGCTTTTGCAGAACACAAAGTAGTTGACTCTCAGGCAAAGCTTTTATATAACTTGGCTTTTCCCATGGTACACCATATCCTTGTAATCAGTCTTCAATCTGTTCTCTAACTTTCAATAATGATAAGCTGCAATGAAGCTCACCCAAATGAAAAAAAAAAAAAAAGATGTATGCACAAGGGACGAAGCCTCCTCGTGGGGCGGTGGTGGAAAATGGTGCCAGACGGGATTTCTGACCTGACTCTCTCCTATTGCCATATCACAGGAGGAGTCGATGATTATTTTCCAAAAGAGAAAGCTGGCTACCCCCAGTTGCATCTCAATTATCCTGGTTAGGTTCAGCACATTGCTGGTTTTAAACTGAAAAGAGGAATTATAGAAACAATTAGTTGAAGCGACACGGTCGAATAGCGCAGGTAGATGTTGGAACTCCATCTGCAAAAGCATTTTACAACCCGTTGAGCAATGCTCTCTGAGCTTCCACGAAGCTGGATTGGAACTTCTGTGTTTCAAATGTAACTCTCGGTTACCACTTGAAAGAAACGGCCTTGTTTTTAGGTTGTTTTACATTTACCAAAACGTACATTGGTAAAGCAGAATTTCCTGAACGCAGCTACATAAGCCCAGAGTTGTCTTGACTGGAAAGGCTGGGACAAGCGTAACGAAATAAGGTGAAGAGATTTATCTTAGCTGGCGACTTGTTCTTGCTCATTAAGAAACACGGCAGAAAACCCCGGACGCAGGAGGGTCCGGGGAGGCCCGGCGGGCGGGAGGCAGCGGCACGGGGACACGGAAAGTGGATTAGAAACACGGCTGTGAAAGGACCCAGCCAGTGGGCATGCACAGCTCTCGAATCACACCTCCGCGTACCCGGCTCACGCCTGCGCTGCCGTAAAGCTGCTGACCCCAGAGAGGGGCTGAACGCCGAAAGAGGCGTCAGGCAGCGGGGACAGAGAGGGACGGGGCCGGGGGCAGCCCCAGCCGTGGCTCTTGCTAACTATATTCTGTTAGCAAAGTAAAA
>VZTL01007449.1:0-11474 GCA_013400535.1 Scopus umbretta
GCCGCCGCCGCCCCCCCGCGGGGAAGCGGTTCCCGCCGCTAAAACCCCACGCACGCGTGAGCGCCTGCGCCGACACCCGCGGCGGCCGCCCCACGCGGGGACAGCAGGCTCGCGCTCTGCTCGGCGGGAAAAGGACACGCGGTCACCAAGGAGGAAAAAAAAAAAAACCAAACTGGGGAAAAAAGGGTTCTGCCGAAACCCGGGATCGAACCAGGGACCTTTAGATCTTCAGTCTAACGCTCTCCCAACTGAGCTATTTCGGCGCGCAAGGGCCCCTTTCCTGGCCACGGATACGACCCCGCCCGGCGCCCCCGGCCCGCCCCCGGCGGGACCGCAGGGCCCCCCCAGACAGCGGCGGCGGCGGGGCGCTCTGAAGGCACCCTGCGGACAGCGCGGGTCCCCACCGCCTCCCCGCCGCGCAAAAGCAGCCCTGCCCGCGGGCGCGCCGGGGGAAAAAAAATGGCGGCGGGCGGCAAAAAGCTTAACCTCCCCGTCGGGGAATCGAACCCCGGTCTCCCGCGTGACAGGCGGGGATACTCACCACTATACTAACGAGGACGGCCATACCTAGGCGTTTTCCCGCCTCCCGCTATAAGGACGCGGCCCCGCGCTGCCCCCGCGGCGGGGTGTGCCGTGGGATGTACCGCGGGGTGTGCGGCGGGCTGTACCGGGGGCTGCGTGGTGAGCTGTGCGGCGGGGTGTGCGGCTGGCAGTACGCTCTGTAGGGCCTACGCAGGCAGGGTTCGCAGCGCGGGGATGTAGCTCAGTGGTAGAGCGCATGCTTTGCATGTATGAGGTCCCGGGTTCAATCCCCGGCATCTCCACCTTTTTTTTTTTCTTGCCCTCCCGCTTCGCGGGGAGAGCGAGTTTCCTGCCAAGCCGGTGGTTGTGCTTTCCCTTGTCCAGTTTCCTGAAGGAGCCGTAATTTCAGTTTCGTAAGTTGTAAGTAGGACCGATACTTTCCCTCTTATTTTCCTTCTCTCAGAAGCACAGAGCGGTTTGCAAACTTCTGCTGCTCGAGAAAGGAGCCCAGCCAAGAGCTCACAGCACCCTCCTGCCTGCTAAACAGCGTCGCAGCATTTATGTTATAAACCCACAGCTACAACAGGGTATTTTCCTTCTTGCTCGTTAACAAAAGCTGATGTTTCATCACCATTAGATGTTCTTAACCTACTTGTGTCCTGCCCTGCAGCCCCTCAAGTGCGCGGGAGCGGTGGGAGCAGCGGGTGCGGGCACCCAGCCTTTTCTGTGCTTGGGTTGCACCAGCCTCCTCCAGGACGAGGGGACAGGAGGGTCACTGTCCGCACCTTCTCACGGTGCGGTGTTACAAGCAACAGCAAATTAACACGGCCTGAGCACAGGGTTTACCGTGGAGGAAAAAGATCAGGTGAAAGGGAAGGTAAACTCGGGCTGCACCACAACTCCTTGCTGCAAAATGAGCAGATGGCGTGGTTAATGTCTGCCCCGTTTCCTAAAAGCTCCTGCATTCCCAAAAGTGCTCCTGCTCATGAAACACGGGGTGGCTCGGGAGCACCAGACTATACAAAACACTATCGGCAAACAACGTGGCAGAGCAAAGGCAACCAGGAGATCCGAGTGCTTGCAGCACCGAGCAAGGTATGAGATTTGAAAAAAAATTATTGAAAGCAAGATTAATGGATACCCTGAGCTCATGGCAAACTCCTAGAGAAGTAAGAGAAGAAATATTAGGACTGTGCTGGGTCTGGCTGGGCTGGAGTTGATTTTGTCATAGCAGCCCATATGCTGCCGTGCTTTGGATTTGTGTCTAAACCAGCGTTGGTACCACACCGGCATTTCGGCTGTCGCTGAGCAGTCCTTGCACAGCGTCGAGGCCTTCTCTTTTCCCCACTTCTGCTTCCCCCATGAGTAGGCCGAGGCAGGGGCAAGGCGCTGGGAGGGGACACCCCAGGACAGCCGAGCTGAGCTGGCCAAAGGGCTAGTGCGTGCGGCATAACGCCATGCTCGGATACCAGCTGGTCATCGTGTGGGAGGTGGCGAGTGACCACCTTTGCATCGTTGGGACTTTTTCCTTCTTCTTCATCTTCTTCCCCTCACTAATTTAACTATCTTCGTCTCCACCCATGAGTTTTCTCACNGAACACAGAGGGCTTCCCAGCAAACCGCACTAACACCCAGCCCACTTACAAAAAGGTACTGCTAACAGTTAGCAAGTCCATCTGTGTCATCAGACTTCCAAGGAAATCCAAGCTTTCAAAACATCTTGGAGAAAAGGAGTCCCCCAAGTCGGGCATTTCACAGCGCTACCGGTGGCCACTTCTTGGCTAGATCATCGTGCATAGCTTCAGGGATCCACTGGCAATAGGCTGCGAGCAAATCTGGAAGGAAAGAGAGGAGCGATTCGACAGCTGTGGGAGCCAGGGACCGGGGTGGTTTTGCTGGAAAGACAAGGTCCTGCGGCATTCACCCTACTGGCAGGCAGGCTGGGGAACGAAGGCGCCCCTCCTGCTGAGAGCGGATATAAAAGTAGAAAAAGTATGGGTGGAAGCGAGCACCGCAATCCCATTTGGAAGAATTTCTTTAATCTTTGCTTCTATAAAAGAATTCCCATAGTCTGGTACCCTAATGTTGAACAAAATCCATTTTACCTGGCAAAGCGTTTTTCCTGTATCCACTGACAGTACCCATCAAGGTATAGTTTTCCAGAAGCCCAAACCAAACATTTTAACCGTGGTTAGAACTAAAGAAAAAAATAATCTTAAAATAGAAAGAAATGTTGCTTTCTAAAGTACCAGGAACTCCAGTTCTTCACAAGAACAAAACACAGAGCGTTATTGTTTCTGGTAAGAAAACAGCAAGTGTTTGGTGCGTACCAAGTGAAACCGTCCGCTTTTTTAAACTATAATTCAAAATGCCAACTATGCTTAAGGTACAACGAAGTCTGCACTGATATGACTAGTAATTAAGCAAGCAGCCCACTTACATTTAGGATTTTTCTTCCATGCGGCCAGTAAAGCATCGCGATTATCACAATTTTCGGCAACTAGAGCCTGCAGGAGGGATTCTGTCCTGGGCTGAAGTCTAAAATCGGTCCAAAATAAAATGGTGCAATAAAACAGTGTTCATCAGCACAGTTTAGCAAAGTGTTACAGCATTCAGCTTACCTCTCTGAATTCATGCTCTTAATATTTTTAAAAGGCTAAATATAGATGTAGAAATATTGGCTCAAGAAAGTTCACTAGAAGTAGTTTGTTCTCCCCCCCAACTTCTTGTTGTTAGAAGTAGCGGGCGGCTCCCGTTGCTGACAGCATGAAGCTGTCTGCTATCCAGCTGCACAGCAAAGCAAAAAGGAATCGACAGGTTCCATGCTGAACTCTGAATCGACCAAAAAAGGAAAATACTCCGTACTTGTGGGACTCTCAGATAACAATTTGTGACATCAGTCACTTTTAACAAAGCCTTTTAATGCCCTTGCATCTATCAACTCCATGAAAACTCACAGAAACCTCAGAGGAAGGTTATTTTGGTAAATGAGTGAGGACACGGGGGGACAGCAAGGGAAGCGCAATAACTGACGGTCCTTCCGAGGGTCGCGGTTCTTTAGATGCAATCAAAACCACAAGAGAAACACGGTCTGTTGGAAATATGTTTTTGAAAAGAAATGAAGACAGTGTAACTGGCCGAACTTCAAAGAAAAAGCAAGGAAAGCGAAGTGCTCATCTGACAGTCTCTTACGCGAGTGAGCAATTTCGTTGTGTGAAGCAGCCCGCAGAGGTCAGTGTGACCAGCAGGTTGCTGTGTGCTTCTGCACTGCCCTTACAATAGCCCAATTCTCTTGAGACACAATTTTTCTTGGTAAGAAAACTGATTTTCCTCTCCCTGCAGCTACAGCCTAGATCACTATCTAAAACGCCCTTCCCAGCATTGATTTTCTTTTTATTGTTTTTACTTTTTTTTAAAGGAAGTTAAAAGTGTTTGGTGGAGACAACAAACTTAAGTTTGTTTTCAACAACTTACTTGGACCACGTCTTCAGCATTATGAGAGGACTGGACAGCAGACACCGGCTATAAGCACTCAACTTTTCAATGACCTGGAAGATTTGTCGTAACAAGTATATAATGAACAAGGTACATTAATTGTTCTGTGAAGACAGTATCAGCAAACGTGAACTGCTATAAATTTCCGTCCCATCTCCTCTATTACCATCTCTCTCCCATCCCTGTCTCCGTCCCAGTCTTGTCCTGACTGGCTTGCTAGCTGACTCTTTGTGTCTCAGAATGGACAAAGACATGGGTTACAGCTTTTTTTCTTTTGCAAAAACAGGACTTAAATTTGGGGGTCTCTCTCACCCAAATGCTGATTTTCATGCCATTTTGTACTTTAAAGATTTCTTCCCCACCCACCAACTGCAGCAAACTCCTCCAGCCACCAGCTAGCTATGAGGAACGGGCACACACACGCAAAGAAAGAAGCCACAAGGCTCATCTCCTCCAGAAACTGGGCTAAAAACATCTTGGTAATGTCAAGGAAGTAACACATATGAAACACACTTACCTTTCCTTCAAGCAGGAACCTGGCAAAGTATTTGTAGCGATCAATACCTTCTGGGTAATCAACTTCAACAGCAGGGAGCTGCCAGCTAACTCGATCTGGAAAGAAAGATCACACCAAGTCTCCTAAACACTCGAAGAGGAAGGTAAATTTCCGAGGGAGATGTGACAACACAGATGCTAACAGGAGTGGAGAGGATACTGCCACCACCCAGCCAGCCTCGCTCCGTAACAGGGGGAGGAGATGGGCGTAAGACGGCCACGCCAGTGGGAAGATGCTGATATCTAAACGCTACGAACCCCATGGAGCTACTGCTGTTAGGCTCTATGAACAGCCCAAGCTGAGCTGGACCTTTTGGGTCTGCTGACAGTCGTCTTAAAAGCAGCGTTGCAGTGACTATAGAGCAGCTCTCGGACAAAACTACCGAGTGACGCTTTTCAAGAGACTTACAAAAGACACTTGGCCTGTGACATCGAATTCGGCCTGTTTCGGGGCAGTAAGATGGAGGAGGATTTTCCAGAGGCTTCCCAAAGTGGCAGTACGGTGGCAACAGGACAGGAATCCACTCGGGTTCGACTGCGGACACACCTTAGGAAGGGAAACCGCACACCTGAATTCAAGCTTGCTGCCAGGAGCTGCCGCTCGCTAGCAGTTCCATCAGTAAAGCACACGGCCAGGATCCACAGATTTACTTCCATCTCATTTTTCAAGTCAACCGTAGAGGTTTACATTTCTTTTGTTCGGGGACCAGCAATAGGCAAGTACTGCTGACAGGACTGGTGCAGAGCAGCTATTTCAGAAGCTGAGCTTTGCTCCAGCCCATTCTGCTAGAGGAAGAATAAACCAGGCCAATTTTTCCCCTGGTCCAGATCTAGAAAATATAAAGATCCAAATCTCAGGAGGCATGACCACTCTGTAACGAGAGCACTTGGTCACCACAGCAAGGGAAGCATTCTGCTAAGGCATTTCTGAATTCCTCGCCACACCTCCAGAACAAGTAGGGACCGCAGCAGTCTCACCTTTCATATACAGTTTTGTAGTCTCAACAATTTCTTGATACACCACAAATTCTGGGAGTTGTTTGAAGAGGACGGAGCTTGGATGGATGAACACTGGGTCGTCCAGAAGAGCAGTCTTTAAGAAAGCACAGAGGATGGAAGCAGAGTCAGATGAGTTACTGGCAATCCAGTTTCTTGATTGCATCTAATTTCAGTCTCTCTCAGATGTACATTTATATGGTTTCCTTAAGTGATGGAGGTTTTTAATAACCCCATAATTTTCTGCTTCACCTGCTCTGGAGACATCAAGCACTTTGCGAGATGGACTAATGTTACTGCTTAGCTCTTTTATAACAATTCCTACACGAGGACTGGGAAATTGCAACGCTGGAAACTGAAATTCTATGGAGCGAAGTTGTAAAAAGGTAGCACGCACAGCCCCAACGCTGTATTCAGCCAGAAGCCCAGGCTTTGCACAGGAGTGTCTTTCTGCCACACAGGGAAGAGGAATTTGGTCAACTCAAGCTGTTTACCTTGTAGGCATTTTTCCACTTGTCATCCAGAAGCTCTTCCGCCTGAACCCTTCGGGCAACGTGATCCCCCAGCCCTGCCAGCACAATCTGTCTCAAGTAAGTTGCTTGAGCTTCTGTTGGGGGCTTCATCTTCGGATCGACATAGAGGCCAGCATCAGCGCAGACTGAGTTCACTGCGAGGCAAAAAAAGGCAAGTTAAGATTCAACAGGAGAAAAAAAAAAAAAAAAAGGTTGCCACAAACAGCCCAGTTGATTTGTCAGCCCCTGAAAGAGAATAAACCCAGCAATTCCTCTCAAAACCCACTCACCTGCTGTTGTCAGCTGCCCCCTCAACCGCCTGATTTCCAGCATGGCCTTGTATCGGAGCCCATTTTCTTCACAGAACTTACGGGTACACCCGGCATATTCACAGGCCCCCACTGCTCCTGGAAGCGAACAGTCGGGTGGAGAGAATGACTCAGCTGATCAGTTCCCCCAATTAAACCAACTGTGGGGCAGTACTGTCACGGCGGACACACGTATATCACGGTTCCCACTCATCGTGAGCCTGGGACACTGGCAGGCTGCCCAGAGAACAGCCTAGAAAACACACCGCTGGACTTGGTCCTACAGCGCAAGGATGCCTTTGGTTGTATAAAGCTGAGAGCTCAGGGTGACGGGGAGGGGGAGCACAGAGTGGAAGTTAGCAGTACCGGGAAATGGCGGTCTGCAATACCTAACATCACCATGAGGTCTCCCAGCTTTTGCATCGGCCCGTGCCCAGCCCAGATCCTTTGCATCTGTAAAAGCCTTGCTTTCTTCCCCTTCAGTTTGGCCGTCTCTTCCTCACTTACTGCTGGCCTAAAAGAAACATAAAACGGCATAAATGAGTATTGTGCTGACGTGCAGAGGGGCCTCAACGTAAGAGAGGCATCAGCTGTGACAAGGTGACGCATCCTGTACAGAGGACGTCAGGCTAACTCACTCACCTGTCCAACTCTTCAAAAAGCTCCCGGACGGTCATTGCAGACACTATGGTGATGGTGTACGGCAGGCAGTCGTGCTGCCTGCTTAGTGCCAACATCTTCGCGTAGCGTGGGGCTACAGGAAAAGCGGCCATTATTCTGCCCAGGGGACTAATAGGGCAACTCAGCTTTGCTGCCAGCTGCTGCTTCAGCCTGGGGGAGGAAGAGAAAAGTCATGTAATGGAGTTACTTCTGCACTAGAAAAAGTCTGTGTTTCTGGTTTTGGCAGCCCAATTAATTTGATGTGTTTCCTCAGATTTTGTTATCTGCTGGTCCCAAAGACTGGGGGAAAGATTCCTCTTCCTCATGCAGCTCCCGCCTGCCCTGCATGGCACACTTCTAGCACAGTCTTTCCCTGCCCAAACACACACAGGGCCAGTAAAACACACACAGGTGAACCAGACACTCTTAAAATGACGTCAGCCTCTGTACAAAAGCACAGCCTCAGATGCGAGGGCTGAGATGGAAAAGCAGGTGGGAGGGCAGCAGTGTCCACTGCTTCAATAACTGGTGCCAAGAAGAAATTTGGGGGGGGCACAGACATTACCTTCCCATCAGAGGGGGTTCCTTCAAGGCACCCAGGGCTATCAGCAACTCCTCAGCCGCTGCAAGTGCTTCTGTTGGAGGTGGTGTTGGGAACGGGAAGTTGATTACCTACAGACACCAAGAGAAAACACCTCTCAGTACATCATCATTGACAGAGCTCCCGCTGAAAACCAGTCTGAATGCAGTAAGAAGTCCTGGAAGGGAGTGACACCCTCCCCTCTGGTTACATATACCAAAGGAAAACATTTAGGATGCTTGCCAGGAACAAGAGGAAAGGACATATAATGGGAGGAAACGCTTAGAACAAAAACATTAGGAAACTGGAAGACCAGTGCCACCCTTAGCTGCCACTGACTCCAGCCGCCACCTAGGGCAGGCTGCTTTAAGCTCTAAGTACTGTGCTTTCTGCAAGTGCTCAGGTATCCCCAAAACACAACCCCTGTTCGGGCAGTGTTTTTTTCACTACCAAGAATATTAGAAAGCTCTTATTACCTGAACAAACATGTCTGTTCAGGCCTGGTGGAATTCATAGCAGCTTTTGCAAGCTGCAGAACCAAAATCAAGTCCCAGGATCCTAATTTCTAACACAAGGCACAGCCTCAAGCAATGACAGTTAGAGACATTTCTGTTTGTTTCTGGCTCCTAGGGGCAACCACTTCAATGAGCGTTGGAGTACAAAGCCAATTTACCCCTCACCTTTTCTATATTTAATGCCTTCATTTGCAGAATCAAGTCTTCTACCGGTCGCTTTGTTATTTCTGGAGCAGAAAATTCCTCAAAGTCCATGAAGACTGCTGAAGAGTATAACCTAGTGGACCAGAATTGCTGCTTAGAGACTTAAAAGGAATCTAAACTCAAAAAGTATGCATGAAAAATTGGCAAGGGATTTAAAAAAAAGACAGTTGTGGGTACTGTTTACATAACCATGTCATTATTTACATGGTTGGGGCATACCACCTTATGCACAAAACATTGACTTGGTTTGGAGTGGAATCCATGCTAATCTAGCCACCAACATAAGGCTTTTCAGCAAGAGAAAGGCCCCTGAGAAGCCAAACTGTCAAACCAACGTCAGCAGCAACAGTTCATGTTTGGTTTCACCTCTCCTACTTGAATGAAGAGCAGACAAAACCAAAGTGCTACAAGCACCACTAGGTCCTTGTGAAAGGGGCAGCAAGACAAGGGGAGCTGTTAAATTCATACTGACATTCGTTGGGCTTTTTTTTCCTTCTAGCCCTCTCCACAGCAGGTAGCTAACCTGTAACAGTGCCCTGGTTCCGTCCGGCCAGCCCGCCCTGCCCGCTGGTTAGCTGAAGCTTGAGATATCCAGGTGACTCGGAAAGACGAAACCCCAGTAATTTTGTCATAGAAACGTTTCTTGACTTTTCCACAGTCAACCACATATTTGATGCCCGGAATGGTAAGCGATGTTTCAGCTACATTGGTGGCTACAACACACAGTCTCGTGCCAGGAGGAGGAGCCCTGAATACCTACAAGAAACAGACAGGCATGTGAAATGCATTGCCAACAACAGAAAAAATGACAGGCAGTCAACTTGGATGGGTTGTAAAGGGGTGACAACGCATACGGCGTTGCAGGTGAAGCCCAAGAGTGAGACCAAAGACTCAACTCTTTGTCTCCAGCTCTGGAGCTTGGTTAATCCCTCAGAAACATTCACAGGGGCTCCAGGTGGAGCAGACACCAGCACTGAGTTGTATTTAGACATACTGCTGCCACCTCCGAAGCCCAAGAGGGCACGCAAGAATTTGTAAGAACGGCTTGCCGGCAGCGGGATCCCAACGTGCCTCGTGGCCGTGACTAAATTTAGCATGCTGCAGGACTGTCGCTTTTCATCTCTCCCACCGTGCTGAACTGGGAGATCCCAGCCCAAGCAAGCCCTGCCCCGATCTCATCCCAACTTGCCCACTGGGCCATTCAAGTTTGCCCACTGACAAATAGTCCAAGATGGAAATTTTAACTCACAAAGCACATGTGACTTTAGACAATAATCACACCTATCTGGAAGGATCGTTTACTCATTGTGACAATAAATCCTTTACCTTTGCTTGTTTCTCTGGGGCTAGTAAAGAATAGAGCGGGAGCACGTAGAGTGGAAGGGACGAATCAGATTTCTCATCTGTGAAGAAAGAAACCAATATTCTTAAGTACACAGTAAGTCAACCTCCAGGCTTAGCCCCAACAATGTCTTCACAAACACCACCTCATTTAAAACCAGCAAAGTATTTGGTACAAAGCTGAAGCTTTGTAAAATCTTAACGGCTTTTCCACGACACAGGTCTGATGTGCTATCACACGAGTTTAGCGAAGGACAACTAGCTTACATCACACATTTCACAGGTGACAGGAAATAGGGAATTTTTGTTTTGTAAGTGTCAAACCTTCTTCTGAGTCTCCATCTCCTAAATCGAGGTCGGTATCAGACCCTGCAATATCATCATCAGTTTCAGCATCTCTATCTTCATCTCCTTCGTCCACTGGTACAACAGAGTAATTATCCAGATCAATTTTGGGGAGTGTCTGAGAAAGACAGGAAAGATGACCACAAAGCATTAATGGGGGGGGGGGATGCAAACAGCACTTTTTACTGCTTTGAAAGCAAAGCTGAGCGCTTACTCCAAACACTTGTGGACCTGAAGGTAACAGAGGGATTGAGAGATTTCATTTACATTTCAAGCCTGAGGCTCAGCATTTGGTAACTGTGAGAGTCAGGGGGGAACAACCCAAGTATTTTAAACATTTTAAATCATTTTGTGAAAAGCCAAGCTTCTTCACTTGGAGGACAGTGGTAAGGGATACAATTTCTTTAATTCAAGCCCCTTCAGCTACCAGGACCCAATGTCAGTGCAGAGTATATCTATAACATCAAGATCTCCTGCTAACAAAGCGTACGTAGGACTTGGGCTGAAGCCAAACGCTACCCTTCGTCACAGAGGCGTCTGGAGTCAGCGAGTCTGGATCTCCTCCCATTAAAGTTTTAATGGTCAGTACTCAACCAGAATCAATCTCCTGCCCATAATATCCAGGGACACATTTCAGCACTCTGCTGCTCGTAATGCAGCAGTTGCCAGTGTAGACAGTATTACTGGATTTCCTGAAGAGCACTTATGTAGGCTACAAAGCTTCATGCAAATCTAAAACACCCCGGTGAGAAACACAGCTACACAGGAGCGCTGTTTTGCAGGGAGGTACCTGCTCCTTCCTGTCTCTTGGAGGAATTCTAGCCATCACACATTACCATAACTTTCTTCCGCTTCCTCGATTTCTTAAATTTTCCGATTTCTTCCACTGATTCTTTTTTGTCATCATCTCCTCCTACAAGAACAGCCAAAGGAATTACTGTTACCTGAGCACGCTTTCCTCTTGGAAAAAGTAGTGGGGACAGTCTAATCCCACTCCCATCTTTTGAGGGATTCAAAAAGTGTCACAGTATGAAAGAAGCAAATAGTCACGTTGAAGGCAGAGGGGACAGGGATGGCACACCAAGCTTAGCGTTCTAATTCCATTTAGGAACCATACAGAGGATCAACAGCAGCACACAAAGCAACTGTATGCCTTGAGTTTTAGGAGGTGATTAGCTGAGCTAAATTAGAATGTGACTTTCTAAAGTCATCTTGGGGAAGTCCACTATCCTGAAAATAAACAGTCTCCCACAAGCAGCAGCGTTTCCACTTTAATTCACAAGCAAGAGAGTAAGTGAAGAAATGCAATGGGTTCTGGGGAACTGGAAGGCATCGTACACAAGCCTTTTCCCCAAACTCAAACCAACACAAACTTAACAGTCATGAAAATCATCCACAACGAGTCCCTTCCCCAGCCCTTGGGGTTTTTTTGTGTGTTTGT